>JAULBW010002215.1:0-25331 GCA_032358265.1 Vaucheria bursata | reverse complement strand
AAGCATCGGGATTTGAACCCAAGACCTTGGTGCTACTAATCGATTTTCGTACCGTTGAACCATCAACTCCCAAGAGGGGGGGGGGGGGTTTAGGGGTCCTAGTACCTGGGGACAGGGCAGATATCCTGACAGTTATATGGTGTCAATGTGTAAGAGTATGATCACTAAACTAACTTATAAACCGGAACAGGTAACAAGGAAACAAAACACAAAATGATTATACGTAAAAGTGCAGTTTACTGTACTCTATCCATGCATTGCCATGAATAGTCTCGGTAACACATTGTTTTCTAACATTACTTTCATATCAGTCGGATTAAGTCAAATTGATTTGAATAACAACCTACAAATCATCAATAGTCAGAAACAATTCATGGATAGTAGAACAGGTCACATGGCAAAAGTCAAATCCTAACACAATGAGATTCATTCATGGCAACAAGATGTAAAAATTAATATACCATATTTGCGTGTATTGCTTTATATTTTCTTACATGTCTTGTACTTCCTGATTTATGCATGGAATACTTTTATCAATTTCTAACGTTTACTTTCTTGGACTATACTACATTACCATTTAAACTTGAGTCAAATTTACAGAAAAAAACTAATTGAAGTAAGTTGCTAATTTCTTCTTGCAAGTTAAATAATGTTGCCATGTAGCTTTTACATCATGGAGATAGAAACTTTATTTTGGAGTAAAATGTGATTATCCAGACATGACTCTTTCAATAATGCAGCCAATTCATAAATATGATATTGACACCTGCTCCCACCTCTCACAATACCCACAAATCATCACTGAATATTTACTGTATTCATTTAGTATGTAAACTGTTTAGCAAGACTGGAAATCTATAGCAAATAAACTATTCAAACTAGAAATCAAACTTTTCCATATTTGCTCTCATTGTTGCAATGGATTCTACTTCCTAATGATTGGAAAAAAAATTTTTGTTGATTTCGAGTCGTTTTTCATACATTTTACTTTTTGCATGAAATATTTCTCGAAAAAAAGATGCATGGTTTACATTTAAGAGCTACTATGTAAGAAAATGTCTACAGAGACTTGAAACTAAAAGTTACTTATTGAAAAAATGAGAGAATATTTGGAAACTGCAAGTCCATCTTCCCCCAAGTCAATTGACAAACTGGCTTTTGTTTCGTATTCTTTAGATAACAGAACACATTAAAGTTCTATGAACCTATGTGCCTGCTTAAAATGCACATAAAATATAGTTGTACAAATTAACTGTTCTTTTATACGAAAATGTCAAAATAAGAATAGTTTTGAGGCTATATAGGTTACGTTAACAAGAAATTAATTCTCGGCAAAAAAAAACCTCGCCATATTTGGGGTCAGTGAATTGCTACGTACTACTTAGGACGAAAACACCGATATTATATTAACTGAAATTGGATAAATACATATATGTATGATTTTAATCTATTTAAAGCGCTTCACTTTACACTTTATAAGAAGGCAATTTCTCTCACCGGTCAACGCATATTGATCCAGAAATTAAATGGTTTCTCTTCATCAAAAGATTAATTTCCTATTTTGTCATAGCTCATCAACTATTTGCCTCGAGAATTTTACCTCCTCTACTTTAGGCCGAACAGACATCGAGTCTATTCGTTATTCTTAGACGTTTTCTCATGCAACGACAATTATTTCTTTAGTCATTGATATTAAACCAACTAAGTAAACTAAAAAGTTTCAGTTATATCAATCAAAATGTTCCGCAAGTTTATCCTAGCTCTCATGTTCGTTCTCTGTGCCACGGCATTTAAGGTATTTATTTTGTCTCTGCGTCGTATCAGCATTGACTCAAGTATCATGTTTATTAATTCCGTTTCATTGGTGTTATATAGCAAGAAATTCGTTTACTACAAGTGGAAGATGTTTGCGTGGCTGAACAGGACGCTTGTCAAAATGACGAAGTATGTTATGGCTGTATTGCTGAAATAGGAGCTGATTACACGGAAATGGAAGCTGAGGATATAGTGTTAAGCTGCACATTGATTAAAAAATGGTATAACTCTATCGAATTTGCTGACCCAATGGTGTGTGATCATATCACTGGTGGAACGCTTTTATCTAACCTCTTGTACTGCGCGTAAGTCATTTCATTCGTTCTTTTGCTTTAGAACTTTTAAACTGTAATTTAAAAAATTGAATTTTTAAAATTTCGATCCTTGTAGATTTGATGCATACGCAATGCAGTCCGACCCTGGTTGTAGTATACTTGATACCTTGGCGCCTACTGCTGCCCCAACTGGTGCACCAACCTTCATGTCAAGCATGAGTTCAGCTTCCGTACCTGATGCCAGAAAATTATACAACAAACTCTTCCCTTCATTACTGTAAATGGGTTTTGGGAAATTCAGCGATTTTGAAGTTATTTCTTAATAATGTCGGCTCGTTTTGTGGGCTTGTGTTCATATGATCTTTTTGTATGGCTGGAATGCTCTATTTTTGAGTATTTATAAATGTAATCTTTTCTCTTCTCTCGTTCACATCTTTTCTGCATCCTACTCTAAATTGAATTGCCAATTGCATGTAAGCATTCATTTTTATGTCTGAAATGCTGTCAGCTAATAATGTTACCATCTAGTGAAGGATATAAAGTTTGTCAGTACTCTGTAAGATTATTTCACCTGAGCGCATCTTAAAATCATGCATTTGTTAACTGATGGAAACAATTCTTGACATGCGAAACTGTCTCGAAAATCACAGCACCAAAAAATTAGTTAATAGACTATCTAATTAGTGCTCAAATGAAAAATTAGAAAATTCATTTAATGTTAATGAAGATAAGTATATGATAGACTACTAACTGTTACATAATCTGTTACATTCAAGAATTTTTTCGGTTTAAATTTGTTATTCACCTGTCACCTAAAAATAATTACATCAATTTCATGAAAAATATATGAAATATAGTTTATGTAATTCCCTTCCCTCTTAGCATTCATATCTTCGAATATCTCGAGAGACTAGTAGCCAAAATACTTGGTTGAACATATTGGACTCTATTAATGAACACATTCGTCAATCCTTAAATATAAAGTTTAATTATTAATGCAACACCATAAATCATTACCATATTATGTGTGAAAATTGTAATATACTTAGAAAACAATTATTTCTTAATTGTCTGCAGCAGTCATTTATGGATATGCAAATGACTTTTACAATTTAGGTCCCAGAATAACTAACCTGATGTTAAATGTTGCCTCTTACCATGTATATAAAATCCTGACTGCATTGGTATACTTCATGAAAATTTCTCAGAAATATTCCAACTAACTCAAAATTTGATTAAATGCTTAAATATTTTCATACCATCTATATAGCTTTGACCAATATAGTATTCTGAAGTATCCAGAGTTGATATATAAATAATTATACCTGGTAGTAAAATGTTGCGAAAAATAATTATAATTTACAAAAAATATTTTATTAAATTCGAAAATATCTGGAAAATGATTAGTGTGCGAGATTTGATCATTATGCTCGCATATCTATCATGTCAAATCCAACCATTTTTGTCAATAGTAAACAATCATTATTCTTAGGTTTTATGGTCCTGTGAATTCATAAGGCTGAAACCGTCAAATATTTTTGCAGAATTCTTATTAATGGATAATGAATTTGTACATTATATTTCCAAATAAATACTTTTACATGACAATAAAGAATAGAATACTTATAACAATAAAATGTGCTGTTGAAAAGTGATGAAGTTTAAAGATAAATTTTCAACTTTGTTTTCTTTTTAAAAAGTTTATACATATAATTTTAATGGGCTCTTTTATCATTTATCTGAGGAATATGAAATGTGTCAGATAAACTATATGCATAGACTTAGTTCTTTGCTTACAGTTCTGTAGTAAGCTAATTTATAGTATTTAACCTGCGTCAATTTTCGTGCTATGATGACTAGTTACGTCTTATTGGTATTGAAGCTTTTGATATTATGTAGTATAAACTTCTCTTGTTTCATGGATATTTGATTAATATTGGAACTTCTCAATAAGAATAGTAGGCACAATATATTCAAAACAGTAAATAATTATCTGCCAATATAATTTTTGCAAAGGCCTTTTCATTTTAAAAGGTCTTTACTGCTTAAAACACTTTTCACTTAAAAACTTCAAAAATAGTAGCTTGTACTTTTTAATATCTAAATGCCATGACAAAAACTGTAAAATAAGTTCTTGAAATACTGCATTTCTTTCTATCTGGAAATTACACATTCATCTGAGCAATCTTGAAAAAATGTTGCACATCTTAAGCAATCTTGAAAAAAATGTTGCACATCTTAATCTCAACTATCAATATACATAAATCATGTTTAGATTTAAAAAAATTTTGGAAATTATTCAATCCATCTAACGTTTACAAAAATGATACCTGTTTATGCTCCATTACAACCAACATATATATCTGTATAAAAGAGAAACATACAACACAGAAATCCAAAATAAGTAGAATATACAGTAGTAAAAATGTGTCATTACTTATACAGGTGTCAGATTCTTGATGTTTTTCATTTGTATTTCTTAAGAAAGAGTGAAGAAGGAAAAAAATGCTGTGATACTTAGATCCTGGTATCAGTGTGTTAGGAACTAACTGGTTAACGGTTAATCCTACAATTATGTTAGCTGTATCATTGCTTCTGTTCTCAGTTTAAGAATTCTGACTGCTGACATCATGTTCTTACTTTAGCCAATGGAATAGTGCCACAGCACAATTACTACTAGTCCATCATGTAAATCAATGATTGTCTATCTTGCATTGCTAGAGTTTGCTTCTAGCAACATAGTAATATATACCGTATCATTTATGTCTAAATGTCTGTTTGTATTACAGTCTGCCAGAAGTGCTGCATCTTTAGTTAGGTGCATTCCCAGTTTCTGCGGTTTCTTGCTTCTTGCTTCCAGTTTCTGTACTTCCTTGTTTCTTGTTCTCTTGCTCAGTATCTTGGATTTGGCATCTGATAAGGTACCTTCAAAACTCATCACTTTATTATAATATCTAGTTTTAATCAAGAACTAAGTAGTCAAAACAAAGTTTAGTTGCACCTGTAGAAAAGAACCAACAAAAGTTGCTCTTTACCTCACTGGGCGTTTGAACGGGTCATCTCCATACCAAATGGTATTGCCCTTGTGGGACATTGGAAGACGGTAAGTTAACTACCCTGATCATACAGGCTTCCTGGAAGGTTTCACAGTGTATCTAGTTGGGAGTAGGATCCTTTCCTTTGTACTGTTTAACTAATTATAATTGATTTCAACAAGATATATATAATATTGTGAAGTGTTTTAGGGTTAACTGCAATCTGATTTTGAGATTTGAGATATGGTTTAGAATGTCATGCCCAAGCAGTTACAGCAATTGTTAAACCAACTTGAAGAGGCTAACAATATAATCAATGAGCTTCATTAAGAGAATAATGTAGTCAAC
This sequence comes from Vaucheria bursata, assembly GCA_032358265.1. Lineage (NCBI taxonomy): Eukaryota > Xanthophyceae > Vaucheriales > Vaucheriaceae > Vaucheria > Vaucheria bursata. The sequence continues at coordinate 19,858 of JAULBW010002215.1, read as the reverse complement.
CAAGCTTTGAAAGATGCTTAACAGATCCCTATTATCCAGCAAGTTAATTGTAAGGAGGATTTTTAATGAAGAGAACCGAACACTGATACTCCAACTCAATTCTTTAGAAATAAAGAACAGACTGAGACTTTCTAGGCCTAACTTTCAATATATTTCACTCTGCAAGAGTTCCGCTTTCCAGATGATCATTCCAAAACCTTGTTTGCAACAAGTTACATGAAAGGTATGGCTTCCAACTGGGCCCTTCCCAACTTGAACTCAGACCATGGAATGTTAAATGGTTTTGATCAGCTCACCAAGATTTTTAAGATTACCTTTGGTGACACAAATTGACCACAACAAGCAGCTAGGAAGCTGTTAGAGTTAAAACAGGGTTGTTGTCCCATTGTATCCAATATTACTGATTTCTAATATATGACCCTTGAACTCAATTGATCTGATTCTGCTCAACTCCTGGATATCTTTGATAAAGGCTTGAGTAGATAAATTAAATAAGCCTTGTGCCATTATGAACGTCCTACATTGTTGTCCAAATTCTATGAACTGGTATCCCGTATTGAAAACAGACACTGCAAGTTTCTTCAGGAGTTTTTCCACACTCCTCAACCTTTTGCTTGTCCTACTCCTATGGTTAATGGTGGAGTTAAAGACATGATTATTGGAAGTACACAACATCAAGGACCTCTAAATGCTACTGAACGACAAAGACTTATGGAGAATAATCATCGTTTCTGCTGTGGCAATGAATGGTATATTATAGCAATTTGCCCCAGATGTACTGGTCAAAGAAAATCACACAAGGATAATTCTGACAAATTTTTAGTTGGGACTACAATGCTCTCTGACTTTAACTATCCTTACATACAAGTGCACATACATGCTACGGGTCTATCTGTTTCAACCACAGCATTAGTGGATTCTGGTGCAGACAAGTTGTTAATAGATGAAGTCCTATTTCAGTCTTTGAGCATTCCTTCTGAGCCTTTAGAAGAACCTATTTTATTTGAAGCAATCAAAGATAAGCTATTGGTATCTTGAATTATTTGTCACTTTGTGGTTTTGGAGCTCAAGGTTGAAAATGTCATCTTTTCTTACAAGTTCTACATTTTCAACTCTTTTGTAGCACTGGTTGTACTTGGAATAGACTGGTCAAAGAAGTTTACTCCAACTATCAACTGGCCTACTATGTCCATTTCAACGACTCAGTCTTCTGATGAGTTATCTTCTAAGCTACGTGCTATCAACAAAAAGGATACCTTGGAGGCTGAAAATGATAAAAGTTATGAACCTCCAAAAGATATTTGTTCAGAAGATATCATGAACCTTGATTTGCCAGTCAATGGTATTCAGTCCATTTTACCCAAGCTACCTGTTTTGTATCATCAATTTGCATCTATCTTCTCAAAACAGTAATCCAATGTACTACCTGAACACTGTAAGTTTGACATATGTATAGATATCCAAGAAAGGAAGAAGATATGATGGGGACCTATATATTCTCTCTCTGATCCTGAGTTAAAGGCTCTTCAAACTTGTTTTGATGAGCAATGAGCAAAAGGATTTATCCAGCCTTCCAAGTCCCCTGTGGGTGCTCCCATATTTTCTGTAAAGAAGAAAAGTGGTGACCTTTGTCCTGTCATAGATTATCAAGGACTTAATGCCATGACAGCAGAAAATTGTTACCCTTTGCCGCTAATTCATGAGCTATTTCATTGTTCCTCAAAGGCACGAGTGTTTACCTAGATAGATTTGCATAGAGCATATAACTTGGTTTGTGTACAAGAAGGGGATAAATGGAAAATGGCATTTTGATGTCATTGGGGATGTTTCAAATATCATGTGATGCCTTTTGGATTAACAAATGCTCCAGCTGTATTCCAGAATCTAATGAATGAAATATTTTTTTTTACTATCTGGACTTGTTTTGTGTTATATACTTGGATGATATTTTGATATACTCTGAGTCTGAAGAAGAACATATTGAACATGTCTCCAAGATATTCCAACAACTCCAAGACAGCTCACTTTATGTCAAGCTGGGAAAAAGTGCTTTTTCAGTCCAGTCCATGAATTCTCTGGGATACATTATTTCAGATATGGGTGTTGGAGTAGATCTGAAGAAGGTTGAAAGTATTATGTCATGGCCTGTTTCCACTATTGCTAAAGTACTGCAATCCTTTATAGGTTTTGCAAGTTTTTACCGCATGTTCATTCCCAAGTACTTCACTTTGGTTGGTCCTATGTTGATACTTCTGAAGGAGGACACAAAGTATGTATGGAATGAAGATTGCCAATGCTCTTATGAACAGTTAAAAATACGCTTCAGCTCAGCTCCATTCCTAATGCACGCTGATACTGCCAAACCCTTCATAGTGGAAGCAGATGCATCGGACTTTGCAACTGGAAGAATTGTTTCTCAACAGTTCAATGGTAAAATTCATCTAGTTGCATATTATTTAAGAAAGCTTTTTGCTCCAGAGACAAATTACAAAGCACACAACAAGAAGCTTTTAGCTATTGTTGCCTGTTTTCACCAAGGGAGATCATTTTTGCTCAGTGGTTCAGAACCAGCCAAGGTATTTACTGACCATTCCAATCTTCTGTATTTTTCAAATTCTAAGAAGTTCAACTGCCATCAAGTTTGTGTCAGGATATCTGCCCTGTCTCCAGATACTAGGACCCCTAAAGCCCCCTACCTCTTGGGAGCTGATGGTTCAATGGTACAAAAATCGATTAGTAGCACCAAGGTCTTGGGTTCGAATCCCGATGCTCCCAAATATTATCACTTAGCTATACATTCATCCAAGAATCCTAACAGTTTGACGGTTCCTATTCCTTTGTGATTTTGATTTTGTTACGAATGTGTTTACAAATAAGACTCAAAACTAAAACAAAGAGTATATTTACACAGGCATAAATTGTATTGCTGGAAGTGAACATACTTTGCAGCAATACACAAATCCTAAACTTAGCCTGTCACTAAAAGTCCAGCAATGACTTGCCATGAACTTAGAATTTCAATATGCAGAACAATGTCTTGCCATAAAACAGAATTCTACAGCTATAACATGAATTCAACCATTAGCAAGTTAATTCCTACCACTTTGACATTACTTTCTGTCCTGGAAAGGAAAGGGGCAAGCCAGATGCCTTGAGTAGACAACAAGACTACCAACTCCATGAAACTGATGAGCAAGTACAGGGCCAAATTCAAGTATTACTATCCAGAGAAAAATTTAGGATAGCAGTTACTTGAGAACAGAATCTTTTGAACTGCATTAAAGAACAACAGCAGGTTGATAAAGAAGTTCAAGATCTTATCAACAATAAAGGAACCTTGTCTAAGGATTGCTGTATATTATGCTATGGGCAAATAGTTGTTCCTAGCTTGTTACAATCTGATATTTTACAGCTTTGCCATGACTCCCCAACTGCTGGCCATAGTGGTATACGTAAGACATTCAAGCACTTATTGAAGGAGTTTTGGTGGTCATCGATGCAAAAAGATGTACAGTCTTATGTTGAATCATGCCATGTTTGTGCATGTTCAAAGGCTTACATGAAACCTGCTGGCCTTTTGCATCCTTTGCCCATTCTCCCAAGACCTTGGAACTTTATTTTTATGGATTTTATAGTTGATCTTCCACCTGCTGATGGAAATAATTCTATTCTGGTCATTGCGGATTGTTTTTCAAAGATGGCTCATTTCATAGCTAGTTCCAAAACTATCACTTCAGCTCAGTTAGCAGATCTGTTCTTCTACCAAATCATTCAATTACATAGTTTTCCAGACAACACTGTTTCTGACCAAGGATCTGCTTTTGTCTCACAATTTTGGTCTGCCCTTTTGAAGAATTATGGAATTTTGCAGAACTTATCTTCAGCATACCATCCTCAGTCTGATGGACAAATGGAGAGAGTAAATCAAGTCTTAGAGCAATATCTTTGAATGTACTCTAACTTGAAACAAACCAAGTGGCCTTCAAATCTTCTAATGGCTGAGTTCTGTTATAGTTCTCAGCATTATTCTTCCATCAACATGAGTCTGTTTAAATCAACTTATGGTTTTGACCCTCCAGTAGACTGGCCCACTGAACTTATTCCCAATTCTCCGCCTACTCTACAACAATATCTGTTTGGTCTTTGTGATTCCATTTTGAATCTTTGACAAAAATTAACTCATGCTTAAGAATTGGCTAAGCAATTTGCAGATAAGAAACAAAGACATCTTGAGTATAAGGAGGGGGAGACAGTCTTATTGGATTGAAGATTTATTATGACTCAGCAACCATCTGTTAAATTAGAGTGGAAGAAACTTGGTCCGTTCAAGGTTATCAGAAGAATAAATCCAGTTTCCTACTGTTTACAACTACCTCGGACTATGAACAGATTGCGCAATGTGTTCCATGTTTCACTACTTCCAGTAAATAGTTTGTATCCAAAATCCGTACAAGTCCAACCTCCACCTGTAATCCTAGATAGAACCAATGAGTATATTGAAGTTGAAGATATTTTAGATGGAAAAAAGTTTGCAACAAATGGAAACTTTTTGTTTTGTGGAAAGGTTATCCTGTGAAGAGCAATTGCTAAGAACCCAAAGAAAATTTGCTGAACTGCAAACAACTTGTCCAGGAGTTTAAGAACTGCTTTGTATCCGGATCAGGATCCGCAGCTTGTGAAGCATCTGTTGGGAACTAATCGGTTAAAGGTTAATCCTACAATTATGTTAGCTGTGTCATTATTTCTGTTCTCAGTATTAGAATTCTGACTGCTGACATCATGTTCTCACTTTAGCCAATGGAATAGTGCCACAGTGCAAATACTACTGGTCCATTATGTGGTTGAGTAGTTGTCTGTCTTGCATTGCTAAAGTTCACTTCTAGCAATGCAGTACTATAAACTGTATGATTTATGTCTAAATGTCTGTTTGTATTACACAGGGCAAAGGTGATAATGAAATAAAATTCAGAAGTAAGCAATGAAAAAGTAAAGAATATCATGAAGGTACATCATTATGATAGAAGAAAGGAAAGATTATCAAAGGAATTTTGCTGAGGATAATATTTCAGTTTTGATAGCAGTACTTTGTTGCAATTTGATCATGGGTAAAAGTAGAAGTAATGATATTTATTATATGTAGCTATGTTTTTTTAATTCAGCATATCAAAGATTATAGTACATTGGCTAAAACGGCTTTTTTGGCTAATCTTTGGTGACAATATGACACTTTAAAAATGTAAAACAGTTTTACATGCTCAGGTAGCTAAAAAGGGACAAATACCATTGTATCTCATTGTTCCTGAGGGAGTAAATGAATTGCTGCAAAATATTGGGAATGGCACTGATGACAAGAACTTTAGATTGTAACTTTAAAAATATAAAACAATAATAAATGACAATCTTCGACAAGAAATAAAATCTTGATTCAATTTAGTCGATTTCTCAACCTTTGAAGAGCTAGTATTTATTTATTTATATATTTTGGTAAAAAACTGACAGTTCAATTCATTACTGATTAATATTTATGCATGATTCTATTGGGCACATAAAAATATAGTAAGTTTGATCTTACTTTGCAATTATTTGTTTTTTTTATACAGTAGTACTTACTTTTTAGTAGTACAGGACAAATTAGATAAATTTGCAAGGAAATTCATTTTTGCTGCAGTAAGATTTCAATGAGGTATACCTCCAACTGCTTTGAACATGAGTATTAGCCATTTAATAATAAAAATTTTTTCTTGATTAGCATTATTTTTCCAGTTTTGGTAAGAAACTTTAATGCGGTTTAAGTTAATGCACACAAGCTGGATGAGGTTGAAATAAACTTACCTAGCATCTTGATTAATCAGACAATCTCTGCTTTCAAATGTTTTGCCACAAATTGCTCATTGCACATGAAATAAATGCATAGGCCAACAAGGTTGAACCATCTTTCTAGAAACACAAACATCGTCCAAGACTGGCCTCAAACCTTTGAACTGAAGCCTGTAACATTAGTTTTAAACTGTAACCTGAACCTCAAGCTGTAACATGTAACCTCTAACCTGAACCTCAAGTTGTAACTTGTAACCTCTAACCTGTAATCTGCATTACGCAGCTCTTTTTCTTGTAACCCGTAACCGTATTAGTACTATTTTTACGATATTAATAAAAATTAATCTAAATTGTCAAATTAAAACTTTTCAAATTTCGAGATTATTCCACTTACTATTTTATTATTCCAGGAATATTTTATGTGGACATAAATATCTAAATTCCGAAAATTATAGCTGTTTACCGAGCACTTCATGTAGTTCTACCGAAATTCATCAGTAAGGAATTGAATAAATCTCAATTAAATCAAATATGGATGCAAAAATGTCTTTCAAAGTGCATTTGATCCATTATGCATTTTAAATTATTTTAGTGATAGTGCTTTTCCGCTGAGCGCGATTAGTTGCTTCTGTAGAGACAAATATAATATTAAGATCTTATCAAATAAATCATTCACACAAGCTCCTCAGCATAAGCAATTAATAGCTTTACTAAATATCTTGCAATCTTCAGTATCATGTTCCGTTGCTTTCTTGCCATTTTAGTTTTCATCGCTAGCTCCTCATCGCTTCAGCTTCGTGGCTCATTGGTACGAATATAACAAGGAAATAATATATCTCAGCGTACATCATGTCGATAATATAACTCTCTATGTAAATCGATGTATGCTATTTCCCTGTTTTATTCATTGTTATCACACTATTAATCGCAGAGAAAACTTCAGGAAGCTGAAGTCATTGTTTGCAAAGAAGAAGAAAAGGCGTGTAAAGAAGATGCGCTTTGCATGGCTTGCTTGGCTTCTGCAACTATACCGGGTCTCGAACTGAAAGATGTGACATGTCCAAAACTGCAGGATTGGTTTTTCGAATTTAAATTCCAAAATGAAAAAGAGTGTGACTACACCACCGCAGGAAACACTCTCTCCGATGTTCTTTACTGCCGGTAAGTTACTTTTGGAAAAACAAATCTCTTCAGTGCATATTACACAGATTCGAAACCAAGTCTATGGTGCAGAAGTATGACTTAACACAAGCAGAACACGTCCAAAAGACATCATTTTGCAACAGGAAGATCACAAAAATGAAAAGAAAAACACGAAACAAAAAGCAAGCTATAAAAATCTCCCCTTTCTTCAAGACTGAAATATCAATCCATCCATCCATCCGTAAGCAACACATATTGTTAATAAGTAGAGGGAACATGATGCGATAATCATTCGGGAATTAACAGTTATTATCAAATATTATATGTATATACTATCTTTCGTTCGGATTATTCTGACGGCTAGTATCATATTGTATTTTTTAGGTTTGATATGATTGCTTATGATGCGGGATTCCTTTGCGAGGCTGGCCCTACTGCTGCCCCTACTTATGCCCCTACTGCTGCCCCAACATCAATGGCCACATTGATGTCCACGACTCTCTAATTTTGTACAGCACTGGCATTTATCATCACAAAGCTTTTATAAATTAATTTATTTGTTCTCTGGAGTCTCCGGGATTTTGATACTATAAATATTATTTAAATTTTACAATCTTTTTTGATGTCCATTTTTTCTATATTTAGAATTGCAGTTAAGTGATATACCATTAAATAACCAGTCAAAATTATTTGTATATAGAGTAACATAATATTGTTAAATTATTATAGCATATCAATATATCGAGGTGTTATTCATCACTTGCGTACATAACATTTCGCAAATAGTTTACCTCAGTTCTCATTTTGAACTTATCTGAAACAATTTTCTTTGTGTGATGAATACAAGATAAAATACCAGCAGCCACAAACTGGAAAACAAGAAAATAAAGACTTCCAGTATGTACAAATCATTTTTCACGCCCTAAACATGATAACGCAGTTTTTATCGATTAGTAGAATTATGTATTTACATGGGATGTTAGCATCAGCACCAATCTAAAACAACTCGCATATGAGCTGAACTATGTCCTTGCAGCAATGTAAACAGTTTAATTTCAAATTTATCTTACATATTGTAAATGAATATTGCATTTAAAACAACTTTAAATAGTTAAATTGAGTCTAACCTTTCAAATTATAGGCGTAAAAGTAATGCATACATACTATGAATAACAATGAGGAGCCAGCTATGTTTAGAATCAAAAAAGAAAGACAGGTTGTCTTAGAATTTGCAAGCATCCGTACTCTTGGCTCTCCATTTCAGTTTGATTTTAGCCTAAACTGTAGTCTGATTGGAACAATGTACTACACATTAATTACATAAAATGTTCATCATAGATATTACATAGTTGAAATTTTATAGGAGACACAGTATGGATAACATATTTTGAAATGCTTCTGGTACAATATTTTTTTACTACTGTACAGAGTAGTTTTTGAAAAAACTGCCAAATAAAAAGTGTTGCACAAAAATCTTAATTGTGCAATCTATTAGAAAGCCACAAATAGTCAAAAGAGAATTCACTAAAAATTCTTCCATACTTTATGTAATAAAAAGCAATCACTTGTGAGTTGAATATTAGCTTTGTTTTCAAGACTAAACTTGGATGCTTACTAGATATTGACTATGCTACATATATTTGACTTAGAAACTATCAAAATATTGTTCAGATACAATTAGATTATCAAACAGAAGGTCTTCATAGCAGTTACATTCTTTTCCACAAAAATATACATAAGAAGGAGGTTCGTGCATGCCTTAAAAGACTGAAAGGCTGCAAAAGGATTGGGTACAATGTTTAAGCATAATAAACTACAATTTTTTCAAATGTTAATGCAGGTGCAGTACACACATCAGCAGTACTATCTCTGTAAATTGAATGCTGTAAATATGTTTTAACTTTTTAAAGCTGAACTTACAATTATAAAAAAGATTAAATAACTTGAATTTTTAAAGTATAATTAAGTGTCCATGACCAGTTTGGAGCCAAATACCTTATTTTGATGATGCTGCAAGCATGGCTTTTATTCATCCAGCACATGAACCAACTCTAAAATGCAAGGACAATGCCACAATTCCTTCAACCAGATTGTTCTTTCACCAACCCATTCTTGTATTAAGTACAGCATTTTTAATTCATTTTTACACCAGATTTGTTAATTTATTCAAAGTTTCTTATTTGAACAAATTGAAAATTTGACCATGACTCCAGTACAAATCTACCCTCACAAATGGTCATGAAAATCAACAGCCCTAGTGCATGCCAAAGATTTTCGGCACAGAGCAAACCATTTGCCAATCAATATTCATAAATTTTAAAACATTTTTCAACTAATTTATTCGGCTTATTCACCCTCTTTCATCGGCATGTACACTGTCGGTTGTCAAAATCCGTCATCTCACGATTTTTATGGATCAATAAATGATCCGTTTCGATTTTTTGCGACCCGTTATTATAGATGAACGGACGCAGAAATTTAGCAGTTGGTAAAAACAAGAATATGGCACTCTAAAATAGAAAGGTAGTGTCTGAGAATAAGCTCAATCGAATAAGACAATGAAACGCAAGGCATCTTCAAACAGTATTGACCTTCTCTATGAGGAAAATGTTGAATTGAAAAAGAGGCTAAGAAAAACGGAGGAAGAGATCAAGCGTCTTAAAAAATATGATGGAGATTTTAAATCCTCCTCCAAGGCTAAGAAGCAGCTACATCAACTACGGTTAGATCTAGTCCGAAATCATCACTGCCAAAGCCAGCGTGTTGATTTGATCCAATCAGTGGATTTAAGCAAAATCGATTCAATATCTTCTTCACTTTCTGTGGCAATCGAAAAAGAAGAAAGAATGCAGTCAATTTTGTCCCAAATGCTTAATCAGATCGACAAAAACAACCAAAGCCGTACCAATACTGATGTCAAATGTATCATGGATTCTTTTTTCATTCGTTCAAATTCGGCTATATCCTTCTCGTTAACTCCTACGACTGAAGATACTATCGCAGAAGCTAACGAAAAGGATATAGCCGAATTCGAACGCGTGCAACAAAATAGTATAGATCTAGCTCTGGCGCTAGATCTCAAAAGAAATGAGCTTCAGCAGACTCAATGCTTTTTTGAAGTCGAATATATCGCAAGTAGTGAAGATGTTGAAGAATTAAATCGCATTCTCGCCACTAAACAAGATGCGGTAAAGGAGATTAGTGAGCATTTACGACGTACAAACACAAAGGTATTTAACTAAAAAAATTGGGAATTACATAAATATTTTAATAACCTCGTTTAAATTTGCTTCTATTCATATTTTTTAAGTTGGAAGACAAAAAATCTGAATATGCTCATTTATGCGAAGAACGCGACCTTTTGAATAAAAAGAAGAATGAAAAAAATTCTACCTTGAAAGAACTTGAGCGACAACTAGAAGATGAAGAAGAGAAATTGATGGAGACCAGGACAAGCGATACATTGATAAAGAAGTTCATATTGAAACAAGCTCAAAAATCAATTTGAAGAAAATATTTTACGCACTGAATTAAATTAATGCATTGTATTTCTCATGTCAATATTGCTTGTTTTCTGTTTTATCCTGCATATTTTCTGTTTTACTTATACATTGTTAATACATCTTTGAATTATCAAAAGTGCTCAGTTGAGATTTTTGACATGATTTTTTAATTTCAATCTCTGATTACGATACTTATTTTTTTGCTTCAACTGATTCTTCGTTTTTCAGGAAGACATGAAATGCTCAAATTAAGTGTTATCTTTCAATAAAACTTACTTTTATGTCAATTGCCAGAAAGAATATCTAAACTTAATGGTAATGCATGAGAACAGTTCCTGTTTTATCATAATTATACTACTTGATCATATACTTAAAATGATGTTGCTGGAGTTTTTATCGTACGACTAGGGAAATATAATATTTCTAATACTGTTATTCCTGTTTCTATGATATTACAGTATACTTACAATTGTCACAGTACTGTTAATAAACACCTTGCTCAACCCGAAAAATATATTTTTGACAATGTTCATTCGGTAACCATGAATAATCAGCTACCAATGAATGATTTTTTGTAATGTTACTCTCTATTATATTAATGTCTCATGAACAGTTCAAGATATGGATTAATTAAAAAACAATAATCCAAACTTATTATAGCAGCCAAAATTTCGTAATCTTCCTTGCACCTTCCACGATGCAGTCTAGTGCTAATAATACTATTTCAGTTGTGAAGTCAATTTGTATTATTTTTTATTTTAGTATGAAATATGACATGACCTCTTGGTTTGTATTAGCTTCTACCTCAGCAGTAACTTTATCTCTCCAAAAGATATTGTAATTCAGTTTACTCTTCATGCAAGTGATTGCACATCAACCCCTTGGATAAATGCAACACGACAGCAAAGTATTCATTACAGATGATTTTTACTTCATTGCTTGCCACTATTATGAACACAATAGTCAAGATGCAAGAAGAAACAGACAAGAATTGATGGAGATACGTTGTATTCAATTATTTGTATTGATAGAAGTGAGGACATTCTACTAACATCAAAAAAATATGTAAGCTGATTATTCAAAATATATGACTCTCCTTGAACTTCTACTGATGTGACTCTCCTTAAATCTAGAATTATACAAATCCTCTTGAATTGTGTAGTTGCACTAATCTTCCTGAATTGTACTGTAGCTACAAATGGAATTAGCACTTTAGGAAGTTAGTTCCTAGCAGCCACTAAACATGGTACAGGAAGCTGTTGTTCAGACAATTTGTTACTGGATCATTCTTACAGTTATAGAAACATTACTGGATTTTTATTTCTTCAACAGTATTGGCAATGGAGTGTATCACTGATATATTGCTGTTACTGCACCAAATATCTAGAAGAGTTTTCTAATTTTCATCTTTTACTGCATCAAGAACTCTGAATACAACTGGTATTACTTTATATTGCCAGTAGCATTCAGTTGCATTAGTCCAGATAGCAGAATCTCTGAATTGAAAAATCTTGATCAAAGTTGATTGACAATGCATACAATATTTTAGTTGAAATAGATACTATTGCATTCATACAATATCAATGAAAATAAAAGGTTCAGCTTCTGAACCACTCTTCTGCAACTTTGCCTATCTATCATTACATTATTCTAACCATTTTTCATTTACTTATTTTTCAATTTAAAAGAAAAATAGTTTTTAATGTTTCCAACTAGAAACATTGACAAATAAAAATTCAAAAAATCAGCAATATAAGTAACATAAAGTTTAAGGATTTTTTGGAGCTTTGAAAAACTTACAATTGAATACAAATATTAACCATTCATTCAATGTGTACATGCAACTGTAGGTGTGCAAAAAGTAAATTAACTGCACCAAAAAAAAAGGTTTTAATGGAGAAGATAGATCATTAACACACTATTAAATTACATATTCTATTGAGCTCATTTATAACTTTTCCAAAAATATTTTAAAAGAACATTACCAAGCATGTAAAAGCAAGCAAATTGGGGTAGTTTCCACTATATTAAATTTATCCTTTTACTAAGGAGAATCTACTTTCAAGATTAATTGTTTAAGTAACTTCACTTATTTTGTTGCAGCTTCTTAAGCTGACTATGTGCTACTCAACATTGTCACTGTCATATAAAATGAGTCCATGTTGGCTTGCAGGACATCTAAAGAGGATGATGGGCAGAAAAAACTTTTTGGAAAGTTGATATGAACTATGCCTGGTGCATGTACATCTGGAAAAGTTAGTCTGATTTTTAAGTAACAGCTATTAAATTCATAAAGGATAGCCAGAGACAGCATGTGCAAGTTATAGGAGAAACCTGAGAAAAGTTGTGAGGTAAAAATTCTAAAAAGGTTAGAGATGGCCTATCAAAAAAGCTGCTATAACCACTTGGGTGGGCCTTAGGAGGTCAGCCAGTTAAAAGACTTGAATGCAAAGCAATTGAAACTCAAACGAGCTGCAAAAAATGCAGCAGATTTTACCAAGTGCAAAAATGGCTTGACAGAATGTAAAAATAAAGCATTATTACAGATGCTGCAATTAAGTCAAGATATTGTTGCAATGAGAGTATGTATACCAAAGATGACAACAAAGCACCAGAGATGAGAGACAAATAACTTTGGAGATGATAAAAGAGCATTAGAGATGATAAAAAGCCATCAACAAGGAGTGAAGAACAAAACATTAGGCAGCAATGGTGGCAAGAAGAAGTAAAATTAGTTTGCTACTGCTTTGAAATTGCTATTGAGCATAAAAAATGATGATTGCAAGGTACTGGGATCATCACAAGAGAGTAAAATGTGAGCTTTATAGAATAGCAAACTTTAGATGCTGTTGGACTGCAAAATGGTAGCCAAAAAAAAGAAAGTGCAAAATGAAACAGTGCATTAAATATACAAAATTACTATTAAAGTAGTATTAGTCACAATCTTTTGAGTAAAACTCTAACGTTTCTCCAGGCTAATAATCTGAAAAATAAACTAAAGCAGAAAACAAAAATTTGGAAGCAAATGTATTATGTAAATAATAACAGCAACGTATTTATGAAGAGATATGACCAGAAAAGAATTTAAGAGATTGTACAGACAACAATAACTTTTAACCAAGAGTACTTGTAATTTTCTATTATGTCTTTCTATAATTCTTTACATTTCTAAGAGGCAATTTTTTACTAAAGGCTTTTGTAAAATTTTATTTGGATATCAACTCCACCACTTTTAATATGACATTAAAAAACTAATAAAACAGCACTAAAATGTTGGGGTTTGTGTACTAAAAATAACTTTCAAAAGTTTTAAAAGTAGAATATATCTTTTTGAATATCTTTTCCAGGACCACAATTACATTTTTTACACTAGGGTATAGTTCCATACGCCCTTAAATATGGAACTTTTTTTGACAATTTTGTAAGGAAAATAGGAAAATGTTTCTGAATTGAAACTTTAAACAATTTTTTTTGGTATAGGTAATGTACAGCAATAACCTTCATTAACTTGCTTGGCAAGTCCCAAACATTGGAAAGGATACATAGCAAATTGAATGTATCATTTGTCTTGCACGGCTATTGTTAAGACTCAACACTTCAAGGAATATTTTAATATATTTTTTTATCCCAGAGGAAATGAAGTTCTTGATAATAGTGCTTGTATAAAATCAAAAAGTAACAGTACAAATAGCACCAATAGAAAAAATAACTGTTTTACAATGCATATATTTTGGAGTGAACTACATATTATTAGCATTAAGTTTTGCTTGGTATGACATGTGAACTTCACACATATGCCAGTTATTTTTGTAAGAGTCAAGTATTTCATAGGTGTAAACATAGGTAAAGTGCCAGCAAATTATTCTGGATATTAAATACAAATTTTATATATATTATTAATAGTTTGATTTTATATTCTAATATAATGTAATTTTTGTCAATAACTTTGCTAGTTTTCCTAGAGTACTTTAAACTGAGTGCTTGATTCTCAAAAATGTCTCTACTATTTAAATCAAGTTGTACGCCTTTAATATCTCATAATCTTTTGATTACAATTGTGAGTGCTTCTGTTGATCATTACACTTGTCAGAGAAATGTACCCAGTTTTTTGTAGCTATATCAAAAGAAATGAGCAATATGTTGTAAATATCACAGAGTATTCATGTTTCTTTTCCTTTAAAAGACTATTCTGCACCTTTGATGCAATTCAAAGTATTTTGTACCCATCAACTTACAAAGTTCATACAGAATTGTTATGTGTAATGCTGTTCACATTAATTCTGTGCATCAAAATATAGGCTGAAGGTTTTATTGAAAACTGTAATTGGACAAATAATAGCCAAATAAAATGGAATTCTTAACTATCAACACACTTTCTGAGTTGATTAAAATAATAGCCCAAGTTGCATAATGCTATGAAACTTATTTTTGCAAGATCTATTTATTCCACTTTTCAAATTGCAAAAATATTTATGTAAAAAGGTGTGAACTTGTACAAAAACAATAAAAAAAATGATTTAAAGATTTGAGAGGCAAAAAGAATGATTCTCAAAGTCTACATTTGGGAGTTATTTCTACACATTGAAATATATGAACACACATACACACACACACATATACATATATGTATATACCTAGACAATGTTTCAATGTAGATTCAACCATTAAATATAATTTGACATTTTAGAAAATATAAATTTTTATGAAAAAAAGAACTACTTGGCACTCTCAACCTCTGCAATTTATACGCATTCAAATAAATATTTGTCATGTGCAGCTACCAAGCTGTTATACAAAGGAGACTTCAAAGCCAAAGTAAACAAAATTTTAATTAACTTTACAGTACACCTACTGAATTCTTTTCTATATTTGTCAGTTATGCATGCTGCATCATTAAAAAATTTGGAAAAATTTCACCCTTTACAGGCAGGGTAACCGAACTTCCAAAAATCTGAAAAATACAAGTACTGTCATTGACGGGAGCAGTGCAAGCATAACTATCTGCCTGGAATACTTATCACTCCAATCCAGTGTTTGCTGGTATAAATACTTTTGATTTTAATATTAAAAATTTATGGGCTATACGTTAAATATTTTCTAGTTTAAGAATTGAGGAGAGTGTAGTCAAACTAAATTACACACTTTCTTCCATGATCCTGCAGATAGGTAGAGGGCTTGGGTCTAATCATCTTAGACAATTTGTATCTGGAGGAAAAGGTGAGAAAGCTGAAGAAGGATCTCTGTAGTGCCCAGGTACAGATTCTGGATGCAGAAGTTGAAATTGCACAACTCAAAGCAAAGCTATTGGAGGTAAGCATTTCTGCTCTGTAGGAAAAATTTGTGCAACTGTTTTCCTTAAATTTAGTACATATAAATTAACATATTTCATAGTGCAATATCATGCATTGATCAGAAACCTGTAGAGTCAGGTCAAAAACTTGCAGGAAGACAATAATAATATATCTTTTGTACTTGTTATAAATGTGGTTACAAATAAGACTCAAAACTAAAACAAAGAGTATATTTATGTTAGGATTCTTGGGTAAATTTATAGCTAAGTATGATAATATTTGAAAGCATCGGGCTTTGAACCCAAGATCTTGGAGCTACTAATCAATTTTCGTACCGTTGAACCATCAACTCTGGGGAGGTAGGGGGCTTTAGAGGTCCTAGTATCTGGGGACAGGGCAGATATCCTGACAATTTACACAGACATAAATTGTGTTACTGGAAGTGAACATACTTCACAGCAGCACACAAATCATAAACTTAGCCTGTCACCAAAAGCGCAGCAATGACTTGCCATGAACTTAGAATTTCAATATGCAGAACAATAACTTGCCATGAACTTAGAATTGCAATATGCAGAGCAATGACTTGCCATAAAACAGAATTCCACAGCTATAGCATGAATTTAAATGGTAACAAGTTAATTCCTAACACCTCCAACCAAGGAAAATTCCAGAGGTGAGACTTAATCTCAGGGCCTTAAGGCAATGTCAGGTATAACACTAGCCATAGAGCATCCATCATAATGGGACATTTTTCATCAGGCATATCATTTTATGTAAACCGTACAGTTTGATACTGCATTTTTGACAAATGTAAACGTTACCACAGACCGCTGTAGCTGCTAGGAACTAACTCTATTAAGAGTTAGTTCTTATTTCTATGTAGCTGCAGTATGATTAGTCTATGTTTTGATTTTGGTTTCAGCTTGGTTTCAGTTCAGTTTCAGTTCAGTTTTAGATTGATTTCAGTTTCGGTTTTAAGATATTCTAGAGAACTGAACCCTATTCTTCATGCTACTATGTTTTATGTGTTGCGGAAGTTATCTCACTTTCAGTAACACATGTAGGTTAATATTTAATACTATTTCTGTTTTTATGCTATTTGTTGTGTTTGCATTTTCCTAACAGTAGCCCAACACAGCTGCCCACATTCTTGATAAGTCGATTATTCCGTCTTCAACTGAATTCATTCAATTGGACTTGGCAAGACTATTATGCTTGTGCCTATCTATGCCATAGTTCAAATGTTGCCGCAATGTCAAATATTGCAATTGGCAAAGCAGCAATTTTAGTGATTGCTAAGTCTTAACAGATGCGTATGTAGATGCTGCTTGCTTCATTTGTCATACCACCAATCATGAATAAAAGGACTAATTTTAGCACTACCATTGGCTGGATGTAGCAACTTTTCTTGATGGAAATTCTTGATCAACTGCACTGTAGATGTAAAAAATGTAAAGATTAGAATGCTGCCAAGGGAATAAAATTGATAGCATCTTTGAAGGTTATTTAGTTCAATATATTTGAAATGGCATCAATGATTTTTGCAATTGCTAAAACTAAGCACAATAAGAATAAGGAGTACCATTGATCTTAGCTCTCCCTAAATGTATATTTGTCCTTATGATGGTATCTGTAGATTCAATTATAGTAATTCCTTCTAAGGCACCTGTATAGTATGTATGTGCATGCATGCTTTTATGTATACATATCTACAAGAAGGCAAATGCACCTGTATGTACTTATATAAGTATGTATGTATGATGCATGTAAAATGCAGTACAGACTCAAAACATAGAAGAACCAATTACACTCATACAGATTTAAAATTCATGTGCAATATAATATTGAAAAATATATAAGTATCACATTTACCAAAAAAGTAAGGTTGCAACACAATTCTAAAGCACAAAAATTACTTTATCTATCTATTTGCACAAAAAATATTCTATTTCTGTGCGCAAATACATATTTCTTCACACATTTCAGCATTGTAAATAAATATGCAGTAATGCAGAAAATGTTCCTATCAATGATACCATCTCTTTTTTTCTGCTAGGTAATTATTTTCATTCATTATTATCTGTTAGAGAATTGAAATATTAGGTAAAAATGAGAGATCACTAAACTGCATATGAACGATTTTTGAGGGTGTTTTATGTAGCTAGCTAGAAAATTTTCTTGAAAACACTTAAAGTAGTATGCCTAAAGTGGAAATTTTAAGCTCACAAATACAATATTCTGATTCTAGATTGATGGCCTCTGGGACTAGCCAATCAAAATTTCTCCCCCCTCAAAGATTGATATTGTTGGATATTGAGGACAAACCTTAATGCAATTAAACAGTAAATGGTTCTATTGCAGCGGATAAGAAGGGGGGTTTATAATCATTCTGTTCATTCTATTAATTGACATATATTTTTATGAAAATAAAATATCACAATATGTAGTAAGGTGGCATTAAACAATGCAATTATATTAGTCAAGTCTAATCAAATAGTTTACCTACAGTGAGATTTCTTCTGAATTTTCAATAAGGATTGGAAAAATCAATTGCAATGAAACTAATTTATAAATAAATTTCTAAAAATTTAGATTTCAAAAGTTTTCTTGGAATAATCTTTAATGGCCAAATATGAATTGAAAATTTCTGGCAGCTATTGCATATGAATAGTAATTGTAACTTTTTAACTCTAATTTAAAAAATAACGAAGGTTTAACTTATGGCATTTTGTCTATTGGTTCATTAAGGATGTAAAAAATATAGTAAATTTTTCTTTGAAAACTGCAAAAATCAGTTTGAACATTCCTGTTGCAACAATAATAGTGAGAATAAAAAAAATGAAGCAGTTATTGATCTGTTGTATTTTCCTTAAAATTTTTTGACTGTTGATGCAGTGCCAAAGTATTTTTGTGCAATATGCATGCATGTACATATGTAAGGCAAAAATAAAATTGTGCATTGTATTTCATTTTTTTTTAATATTTCAGTGCAATTTTCAAATTTTTTTGGAGCATATGCAAAAACTCAAAAAATAGCTCTGTAGTTCAAGCTATTCATTTTCCAATGAAGCATAAAATTAAATAAATCATTAAATGATGTATATCAATATATTTACGAATGTTTGAAGCATCAATTATAAAAGCCAGTAACCAGCTTCGGGAAACAGTTCATAGTATTGAGCACAATAAACCAGATATCATGGCAAGTATTACAAAGATTCTATGATAATTTGTTGATGTTTATAATATTTCTGTCCTAGGACAATTTGCTAGTTATTCATTTCCAGTTGAAATTAATATGAAAATTCAACCCTCCCTCTCCATGACTTTTCCTTTGCAGCACTTTAGATATTTTTAAGTTGTGACATACAACAAAACAGGCAAAAAAGTGTAAGAGAGTAACAGCTCAAATATACATTATATCTTGACTTGTGTTGTGAGAAGTGGTTACATTTCTTCAACACAAAATTAGCAATTCAAGAACTTCTGTGATACTAGACAATTTGAGAATGTGACTAGATACAGATAAATAATGTTCTCAAAAAGAATATCTGAAGCTACAAGTAAAAAAGGAATTAACTCATGACAAATGTTAATTCCTGACACAAATGTCTGACGGAGTAACCCCATAATTCAATATCTGGCTGATCTGTGCTCAACATTTATTAATTATTAACATGTCTCACTCTTTTGTGTTTTCACCACAATTGCCCTGCTACTGTGCAGAGTATCATTTTCAGGATCAGAAAAGCTTCCTTCCTGCTCACACACATTAATACACTATTGCTAGAATATTTGCTGGTCCTGCTATCTCTTGAAGTCATTACGGCATAACCGCTTGGCTATGTTCACCAATATTTGTCTTTATTCACCAATATTTTGCCTGCACCTCTATAATCTTTGCCTCTTTTACCTATTTGCACCTTTTATCGTATTTGCAACTTAAATGTCAAACCTTTTACGTCTATACCTTTGCCACAATCCTTTATGGAGTTCTTTGTACACCTACTCCACAAGTTGCCACGTGTCATCTTTCTTATGGTTACTTGGAAACT
This sequence comes from Vaucheria bursata, assembly GCA_032358265.1. NCBI lineage: Eukaryota > Xanthophyceae > Vaucheriales > Vaucheriaceae > Vaucheria > Vaucheria bursata. The sequence continues at coordinate 46 of JAULBW010002215.1, read as the reverse complement.
TCTTAGATTATTTTCTACAACCAGTTCAACCTACAAAAGAATGATT
>JAULBW010002214.1:0-136814 GCA_032358265.1 Vaucheria bursata | reverse complement strand
AATATACCTGTTCCAGGCTGTTACTCTCTTGTGTTGTTCTCTTGTGTCCTCATCTCTAGCCTCTGCATCTTGACAGGATAGCATCTGTCATATTTAGAAAGAATTGAGAAGACTTTTGGAAAAATAATTTTCTCTTAGTAATATGTGCATATTTGTGTACATATAAAAAATAACTGAAAACATTATCTTCTTTAACACTTTTCTTTGTTACCTGGTATAACCCAATAGTCTGTATTTAGCAGTTACAATTTTAGTTCAACTTTCCTAAAAAATGTAAATTCAAACAAATATATTCATCGGAGTAATCAAGCAATTTTACTTCAAACAGACATTAAGTATATAATAAAAATGAACAATTCACTTTCAGATAAGCTGCCTGAAATCGACGTCGAAAAATTTAATTTTTGCCAATCATAATATTTAAATCAGCAATTGATAGTTATCATGGCAGTTGTGCTATGATTTAAACTTTTGCTTAAGTGGTCTATGAATGACAGGAGACGCTTAAAAGCTTTTTTAAGTGATGTTGATCAAAACTTTAATTTTCACTAATCATACTATAAAAGCCTTTATATGATGATGCTCTATGCTCAACAACAAACAGATCATTTATTAATTTCTTATCCGTATCTATTTAATATAGGTTATTTTTTATTTTGAAATCCTGTAACGTCCTCAAAGATTTAAGCATTTTCTACGATTTGCATGTATTAGATCTATCTATAACATAAGTTGTTGATTTTATCAATTCGTTTTACAGCTTTGCAATGTACGGAATGCGATCGAAAAGTATCTCATCGGATAGCCCGGCTAGTGCAGCAGTGGATAAAGCGCTTCTAGATTATCTTTTCAGGGAAAAACTATATCAGCATGCAGAATTTGAATGTAATCGCCAATTGAACACGAGAAAAAATGGAGCCAGTCTACTTCTCTGGCATGGTAAGTATAGTAGTTCTTGAGACTTTAGGATACGCAGATATTTTTTTGCAAATATTACTCCAAAGACCTGAAACAGACCTAAGTGTCGACAATTATATGTTAGACGATTGCTTCACCATCGTTATTATTGAAATTACTTCAAAACATAGATGTATAGACACAGTATCAAGATGCAGGATTTTTATTCAATCCAGTTGTTTGAACTGGATGCATGAATTATTCTGACTACGATGGGGAACAAAGTCAAAGCATTATGCTTTATAAGCCCAGCCATGCTGATTGCTCAACCCATCTTATAAATAGAAAAAAATAGTTCTGTTTGAAAATCTTAAACTCCAGGGATCTCCATTGTATATACTGACACCAGATATTTAATATGAGATTGTCACTAAGATGTGTGTTACTGTGGAAATCATGAAATCGTAAAAGTAAGAGAAAAAGCTTAGGAACAAATTCTGAAATAAAGGTAATAGCCATGTTTTATATTTTTTATAATTATCTACTTCTTAGGGAAGTTATACAGAAAATTATAAGAGATAAATTTGCTTTTCACATTTAGATGAAAAAACAAAAGAGTGGCCCAGAGTTTCGATCACTCGTTTTTCATTAATGTTGTGATTATTACAAGATGGTACTTTGAATCAAAGCTGCAGCGGCAATCCAATCGCAAATCCATTTTACTATTAATCAAATTCAATATTGTCACTATTTGATATTTTGCATCCGTTATGATTACTTGATGATATTGCACAGTGATGCAGATGTAGGAAAGAGAGAATAGAGGAAAAGTTGGAATAATATTTAAGATTGAAGTCCGCAATTATACACCAACATGAGTACAGTTCTAAAAACTTGTTCCAGAACATATTCAAATAGTACTAGTACACCGAATAGCATATTATGCTAGGTCGATAACCAATATGAGCAAGTATATGACTCCATAAGGTTAGCGATGTTTGACACTACCATAATGGAGAAGCTAAATTGAATGCTTCTCTTCACCTATTAAAAGTTTGCATCTCATTTCTTTGTATAGTCCACTCTCAGTATTTTTATTATTTACCAATTGATTTTCATGTCAATTTGGCCGTTTTTATTGGTCCTACTAATGGTATAGTTAATGTAGCCATTTCAAACATTTTTTAGATGTACTAATATATACATATATTTGGGTATGCAGTGTGTATCAGTGGTTTTGGGCTGTTTAAACTGGTTTAAATTTTTTTGAAATTATTTAAACTAATTTTAACATATCCATATGATGCAGAACTGGAGGTATGTATCTTGGTTCAAATATTTTCAGGACAGTTCTAAAGCTAATTGAGACCTCTTCTAGCTGTAATGGAAACTGAGCCAGTTTGAACTGCAGATTCACTTAATTAAATATTTTTCTAATATTGCAGATGTTAAAAATTACAAGAATGATTCTTAAATTCAGTTTAAACCGAATAATGTGTTTGGTATGTCTAATTTTCTCTTGAACATGTTGATCATTTTTTATGTTTTCCACAGCTATTGCTACAGGATTGAGTGGTGATGTACAACTGGCAATCCGTGAACTTGAAACCATTCGATACAGAGAAGAAATACAATATGCGGCTATTGCTGCCCTCTTACACTTCCACCGCAAAAGTAAAGTTGTGGACAGGTAAAAGTGCTGCAAGTACTTTTAAATTTCTACTTTAACTTAAACTTCAAATCCAGAAGCAGTTGAAGGTTCATTTGCACATGAAAATCTTAGGTATTGTTTACACATTTTGAATCAGCTAAAATATTTATAGGAGGCAAATACCTACAAATTTGAAAGATCCTTTTTCTGTTTTAGTGCAAATTAAGAGAAAGGTTTTCCTAATCATAATTTTTTAGAAATCTCTTTTATTGTTTTACATTTTTTCATTCAAAGAGTTCCTTTTTACATTGCTTTAAGCAGCCTTCATGATTTATAGACAATGTTAGGGTCTCCTTCATCTTTAATGTAAACAAATATGGATTTGGGATGTACTCAAAATTTTATCATTCAATTCATTAATATATCCGCCTTCAACCACATAGAAGGAGTCATCAACTAACTTTTCGTCAATTTTTGGATGTATAAAAAATTTGAATCCCATAGAACTTCAGGATATGCCAACTTATTGTTGCAGCATTTTATACCTATAGTTTGATAGTCTGAACCTTTTGGACTGAAGCATATCCCATATTCATTCAATGAAGCTAGTACTTTAGAGAGTGCACCCCTATTTCTCTACAAGTATTTTATGGAAAGTGCATCTTTATTCTCATGAAAGTTCTCGGATTAATTGTGCAACTATAAAGATTTCATGAAATCATCATGTTTGTTCGTGGCCTTGCCATAATGTCAAGTCATTGAGAATCAACCAAAAGGAATGAGTGAAAAGGGGTAAGAGCACAGTTTTAACAGAATAGTTTAATGGAATAATAATTTTGCGTAAGTTTGTTAATTTCCAAGCAATGAAAAGTTATGCACCGATTAATATTAGAGCAACCAGCGGAGCATTCAGGACTTTTCTACGATATTTTTTAGTAGAAAGTTAATCATCAGCTCCAACCATATGTAAATGAACAAGTAAATTTTTGACATAAAATTTTTGGACACCACCAAATTAATTTGTTATATCTAGAAATGTGAAGCTGAGCTTATCACAATGCAGCTTTTCCTTTCATTCGTTATGCATGAAAATTAGCTGATTGCAAGTACACTCAATCTGAAGTAACCGAAGTAACGTTACTGGCGTACATTAGTGCATGCATGGGTGCAGCAAATTTTGAGAGTTACAAATTTGTCTAGGCCACCAACTAAGTGTGCTATATCTGGCAAATTCTTACTTACTTATTTGTTCTAAGTGAGATACGTTCAAAGCAAGTTTGATATATCCGAACATAACACTGTATTTTTATAGAGAAGCAGTTGATGGATTGGAGGCAGCGTTGAACATGTGTGCGGAAATGTCAACTGAAAATGCAATTTTAGAAGGTGCTAAAGTAGTGTGGTACTTGGATGAAAATTCCAATGAGGCTAGATTGCTTGTAGGAAAGTTGAATTTGCCTACTAATGGAGATGCTAAAAATTCGTTTCAAAGGTAACAGATACGCATTATAAACTATATATTTCTTCTGCAAATATAAAATAAAATATAAGAAAGACTCCATGTATATATATATATATCAATTACAAACCAATGCAGCTAAAGATGAAAAAATCTTTTGGAACAATTCATGCAGAAACAGGTTTAACAGAATAACTTCATATTATCTGCATCCACTGGTAGAGATGCAAGTAGTCGAGTTATGGCAGCAAACATGGATATTAAATGGATGAACCATAATATTTTTTCTGGCTATATATAAGTAAATATTTTAATTTACACATAAAAGGTATTTAAAGAATGAAGTTAAAATGTTTATAGCTGAAGATGTTTACATTTACAAATATGTATAGACACACGCGCATGCATTGATTTTTTGCTTGCTTTGAAATTTGAACGTTTATTTTTAAAATGTGCACGTTATGTCCATTTTCAGCAATTTCTGAAAGTTTAAAAGAATTTAAAATAACTCGGATAGATATTCTGCAAATTTTGAAATCCATATTCATTGTCGCAAACCATCAAATTTAATATGAAAATAGATTTATACGTATACCAGTTGTACTCAGATACAACTATTATTTTCTTTTTTTTCGTATTGATACAGCATCCTTCGAGTTCATTGTATGAAGTAGGACATTTGCATTCTATTCAAATACAACATTCTTTACTTTCTATTCAAATACAACATTCTTTGCATTCTATTCACATACAGCATCCTTTACTCTCTATTCAAATACAACATTCTTCACTTTCTATTCAAATACAACATTCTTTGATTTCTATTCAAATACAATATTCTCTTATTTGTTATATATAACACGTTATCCAATATATAGCTCAGCATTTATGCTGAGAGGTTGGATCGACATGGGACCTAATGAACTTGAAGAATTGCAACATGCAAGTATGCAGTTTTTCTTGAAAGCAGCTGTTCCTAATGATCTTGATTTTTGTATGGCTAAGGTTGGTAGCTATTAAAGTGTATTGACATTTGTATGAGCCCGTTAGTTTAAATATTGCAATACAAATTTTTTGCGTTAGTGGCATTTTTCAAAGGATAAAAAATGAGTCCATTTGTCAATAAAACCCAGAAACAATTTTGAGAAATAAAATTTTCTTCAATGCCATCACCCTGCACATGTAAACATAGATAGTTACACTGAGAAATGCACCTATAGACGGGCTGGCAGACAGGCAAACAAACAATTTAACAAAGGTAGATAAGCAAAACAAATAAGCAAACAAACAGACAGATAGTCCCACAGATACAGGCGCAGACAGACATAACTAGTATGTATGTACACTTTTTATGTAATATTTGAGTTGTCGTAATGTCTAAGACTCCAAAATTCAAGAGAATTTAATAGAATTATAATTGCTATTAAGCTGATACAAGGGTTAGATACATTGACAAAGCACTTGGTTAATTAAGTCCTAAATAGATAATAAGCAAGCAATGTACATTGGACCCATTTTTTTCAATCAGACTGGTCAGCATCGTAACATATGCATTACAGAGCTAGTTAATAAATCATTTATATTAGAAGGTGCAATGACAACAGAGCATATAGAAAATATAAATAAAATTTTACTCTCAAATAAGTTATAATCCCTCGCTATAAAATTTTTAATTATATATATATATGATTTTCTTGATTATAAGGTTGTTTATGTGCATACAGAAGCTTTACTAGCATCCAACCAGATTTGAAGAAATCACATTATAATTCATTTAGCAGACAAAATGAAATTTTAAACCAATAATTTAGCTTTTATACATTTATTTTAGGCAAAGTATCAAGCTCAATATTCTAGAAATGAGGATCGAGTGTCTGCATGTATGAATGAATTGAATTTGGCTCTTTCTCTACAGCCGAATTTTTGGCCAGCATTAATTGAAAAAGGTCATATATCGGCTTCTGTAGGAGATTGGATTCAGTCGAAGGAGATTGCGACACGTGTCTTAAACGCAGACCCCAAAAATCTGCCAGGTACACAAATGTGTTCATTTACTCAACTCTTTTTATTCAATCTCAAATAAGAAAAATGCTAAAATAAATTATTACTTGGGGATATCGACATGTCAACTTTCAATTGACACCGCTGAGTTAACACGAGATGATTGAAAAGTGTTTTATTTGAAGGAAGAGCAGACCTATAAAGTGACATAAATATGTAGATGCGCATAGAGAGAGAGGCAAATTTTCAATGTTTCATTTACCACTGAGAGAGAAGTAAAAAAAAATTCGATTGCTAAGCATAAAATATTCAGCAATTCTTCAATATTTGAAAATTTACTACTAAAGACATGTAATAACAGACTTCGTATGTATGCCTGTTTGCGGCAATTTCTTTTCTGCATTTATTCCATAGACTGAATGTAACTCGATGCTTACTAAAAACTTGGGATACTAGGACTGGCATCTGAATTTTTTAAAATCAGATTAAATATAAGAAAGCTATAAAGGCGAGTCATCAGTGTGTGATGAGTTATTGAGCTATTTGAAAACAGAACAGATAGAATCATACAGTTCTTGAATACAGATTATATATATGAATCATTGCGCAGTATATGGGTTGAAGGTATATGTTCCACAATAATTTCTAACATTAGGCTGAAGTGATCACAATCAATTTTTTAAAGCTCAATTGGGGCCCTATTCGAGGCACTTACATCAACCCCAAGATTCTTACAAATTAGCATACCGATCGATAAAGCAATAGATTAAGTGAAGGCTTCTGCTATAAATTTATGGTGATATCATTTATTCAAACCAATCAAATATTCTTCTAAATTTTTATGTCAAGCCAGGAAAGAATAAATTTTTGGAACTTTAATGAATGACTTCAGTTACTGTTCAAGAGCTGACTTCAGCTTGCTGGCACATAAAATATTCTGAAATTTTTTTATTGTATTGAAAAATGTCATTAATAAACTCTTGGCAGTTTAAGGTGTCCTGAAAGGACACATCTCAACTCTTTCTTATGTACATTTTTAAGCAAGGCAACATGCTCTCATTGAAATTGTGAGCGGACATATCTAATTTTCTTGAAAGTTATGAGCTTACAATTTTGTGGGAAGTGCTCCAGAAAGTGGGAAAATGAGGTGTATTGTTAAATAAATAAGTAATGTATGAATGACATGCAACTTGAAGTTTTTGATTTGAAGATATGAAATTAGTGACTACAAGTAGCTTCAGTATGAATGATTTATATAGAGTACGGATATTCTGTAACTTTATATGCAGATATATATATGTATATCAGCATGCAGAATTAGATTTTAAAGAATTTTCGCTTATAGAAAATAATTGAAAGTCATATATAATATGCCAAATTGGGCTTCTGGATTTTGAATTTAACAAATTTATGTTGTAACGAATTTCGGATTTAACAACTGAAATTGTTTGTTCTGTCGACTTTGTGCAGTCGTTTTTTCATATGAAAGTCTGTTGATTAAGGATGTTTGTTCCATTTTTTCTTGTCTATAGCATTGAAATTATTAGCTTTGTGCGTACTTGGAGGCTGTGTAAATTCTAGTAGAGTTTTGCATGAAGTTGTGGGGGATGTATACACTGCACTAGCTCAACTTGAACCGAGAAATCCTGCTATATTCTATGCTACATCGAGGTACACTAACTCTTATTTTGATTTGAAATCTTTAAAACCTACTTTCTTCCACCGAATATAACTCCCAGGAGGTTGTATTTAAAGAGTATTGCTAGCAGCCACTGTATACAAATGCAATCTTTAGTGTTATGTTTCAATAGAACTTTTACTAAGGACTATATTCAAATAGAACTCGTATGAGGGGCTGTATTCGAATGGTACCATCTGAGTGTTCAATTTGATTTAAGCAATTTTACTTTTTAAATTAAGATGCAATCGAAATAAATTGAATTTTATGTCAAATAAATTATGATGGCGGATTATAGAAGAAAGTAAGAATTGGGTTGAATAGTACACACCTCATTTTTGTCCAGGGAGGTTTGGTTTTACCCTTAGGCGTTGAGTTTGAGTAGCGTTATATTTAAAAGGTAGTGGTATTTTTAAGAGTTTTATGCCGTAGAATTGATTGTATGCAGTACCATCGGATATAGCAAATTCATTTGAAACAAGTTTTGCTTATAGCAAAGAAATGAAAAGTGATTTTTCCTTCATGTTCAACTTTATTTTTAGATATTAAAATTTTTGGTTTTCACAAATTGATTTGGTAGTTTGGACAAGCTTGTTACATTCGGTACTCACCATTTATTTTTCCATTAGGTGCTACGCAAGGATTTGTAGTAGAGATAGGCTCGTACTCGAGTGGACAATTAAAATGATGTTGAATGCTATTCGAATAGAAGACAATGCCCAGTACTATGAGGAACTTGGGTATCAGTATAGGCTTCTCGGACAGTATTCAAAAGCTATTGAAGCATATCAGCATGGAGCAAAACTGGAAAACAGCAGTTGTATCGGAGCTATTCAAGGGCAGATATATTGTCAGGTTATCATGAATTGATGAAAATTCAAAAATTTTAAGGACATATTCATGTAAAATTTTGTATTGAGGTGATAGAATGTAATGAAAGCTGAATTTTATTTTTTCATTGGAGGGGATATAGTAGTAAAACATGTGGGGACACGAACAGACACACGCTGATGCACTGATTGATACATATGGGCATGCGCAGAAACACTAATTACTGATATGTATACGTGCACATCAATGTACTGATATATTGGTGTATCTGAAGGAACATAGTAAGAATGAACACAAAGAACTGTGCAACAATCATATATCAAAGATTAAATCCCCTAAAAGTGGTCAAAGTATCTCTGAACTTTTGAAATTTTCAATGTCGTGAATCAGTATTAATAAACTAATCTCCAATTCCACTGATTAATAATTAACTCTTTGTTCTGTAAGCGGTTTAATATTAGAATATGGGATTTAAAAGCTAAGGCTATGATATTACTCTTACAGATTCAAGAAGGACAATACGAAGATGCAGTGCAACAACTCGAGTTTTTATCTGTTTTGCAAGAATCTGTACATGAAGTTAATGCTGACATCGACTTCATCCACGCACTTAGATCTGCTCGGCACTCTGTTGGCCTCCCTAATGTATCTCCTGAGCTACTACTCAATAAATGTGTCGACAGTTTAAAAATTCGAAAAAGTCTTTTTCCGATTTTCGATCCCTATTCAAATCTGTTTGAGTTTAATCCAGAATTTAGAATTGAAATTGCTCATGAGTACGTGTCGATACAATCTTCCGAAACAAGTCGGAAGTTAAAGAGCGGGCATATTTACAAAGCTTTAGAGGTAAAAATTGATATTTTTTTGTTTACGTGCTGTATCAATGGAGTTTGTAAATTTTAGGTACCTGAAACCATTCAGTTACCTAAAATTGTGAACTTATTTTAAATATGTCATTTCAAAAAATCTGAAGTTGAATTAGGAAATGACCGACACCTTTTATTCACTTATTGTCATAAAAATTTGTTTGAAATTGATGTGTTAGGTTCAAAATAACTGTTTTAAAAAAGTAATCATGGGTGTGCATAAGTAAGAATCCCAAATAAAGTCCTCATTGAGTTATATTCTGTGTAATACCAAATGGACATGAGTTTACACATGCAAAATATACTTCTCATCAGCTTAATATAATAATATAATAACTGTATTAGTTTGAAATATTGACGTTACATATGCCTTACTGTGATATTTATGACCAAGTTGAAGTTATTGAAACTAAAACTTAATTTGAATAGTACAGGTGTCAAAGAACGCTATTTTTTAACAGTAGAATTGAAAGAGTACATTTGTATCCACACAGATTCTTTTCAGTTTGAAAAAAGATTAGATTGTAAGATTATTTTTCATTACTTTAACCTTTCTGAAATTACTCTCCAATCAGACCTTTCACAAGCTCATTACAGCCGAAAAGTCACAAATGGACGTTTTATCCATTGAAATCTTTTTTAAATAGTGATGTATCTATTGTTTTACATATCTTTATTTGTCTAACATAATAAAATGGTCTTTTCATTTATGCTGGTGCCTCAAATTCATTTGTTAATCTGGATGATATTTCTGATTCAATATTTGTAAAGATTTAACAGTAAAAAGTTTATTTTTGCAATTCTATCCATGCATCAACAATTATGCACGTATGTATCTACATATATATGTGCATACTCACGCATACTAGTATATCAATAATGCTTTAATATTAGATTCATAGTTTGCTGAATTTCCATGGCTTTCAATAATGACTAAAATTTTTCAATTAAATTTTTTATTTCTATTATGATTTCAATATAAAATTGCTAAATAAGTGAAATATCACAAATTTTTTATTCCCATTATAACGATTGTTAACACGTTATTGTTAAATGCCTAATAAGCAATAAACGATCAAGTGAAAAGCAAGGTAAATTCTTATTCAGTAAACTTTGAATGTAAGGAATCTCTTGGGACCACTGAATCAACTTGTTTTATCTGAATATCCAAAAATCTTAAAGCCTATCTTAGCTCATTACAAATTTTCATTTATTCCTAGATAGCATAAATTAATTTAAAGCAAATTTACTATGCCCAAAGTTTATTGTAGACTATAAAAGTTCTTTCAACGAAATGTTTTGGTGCAGTCCCAAATTTGTTGATAATTCCTTTTTATACTTAAATGTTTTAAATATGCGTTTTGTCTTGTTTTGTAGTTATTAGAAGAAGTAGAAAAAAAGGTGCCAGGTGTAGTCGAGGCTCGATTGCTCTCTATTCGGACCCTATTTGAGATGGGGGACATTGCAGGAGGGGGTCATAAATTAGGGGAATGCCTTGCTGCTTTTCCTTCAAATAGTCAAGTATATCTTTTAAAGGCGCAGGTAGTCATTTTGACACAGATTTTACCTATATACATATATGTATATAGAGTTGATATTCTATAAAAGTTATCATTGGTTGCATTAAATAAAACTTTCAGTTAATAAAATACATGGGATTTAAGATATTGTTAAAAAACTTCATTTTTATTTATTCAATGTTTTCTAACTACCCAAATGACCGATAAAAAAAGAAAATTTTTGAAAGGAAACGAGGTGAATTGAGATGAAAAAAAGACAAACAGAAAAATTTCGCCAAGTAATCAAGGTAAAATGTACACACCCAATAGCAATATAAGCAGCAGAGAGAATGGAGATGTACAACTATTTTAAATTATAGCATGAATCATTTTGCAGATCATCTATTGATAGAATATCAATTGTATGCATACCAACTACCGCTAATAACTTTAATATCAAAGAAGTGGAAAAATATCCATGGCCAACAGGCTTTCACTAAGCAAGGAGAAATTTTAATATGAAAATTAACGCTTTTTGCTGTCCATAAGAAGCCCCTATCTAGATAGTAGTAAACGTCCTATATGGTGAATCTGTCTGGGCTGTTGAACTAGTGCATTATATCCTAAGTTTGTTATGTTCAAAAATATGAAGCTATATTCAGCACAATATGGCTTTTTATATATTTGCTAAAAGTGAAAACGATCATATTTAAAGTTACCGTATATGTAATCCGTCTGACCTGTTATGTAATTAATAATTTTTGCAGTTCAGTTCAGTTCAGATTCAGTTCCCTTTATTATAGTTCAGTTCATTTTAGCTTTCTTTACAGTTCAATTGAGTTCAGTTGATATTCCGTGCCACTTTGCGAGTGATTGTGCTATGGCATTGGGAGATCAGTCAGAATATCAGTAATAATAATTGAACAATGTTAGATTAGTGCAAATTCAAAGAAATAATATTGAGTATTTTATGTTTGTATTATAAAGTGCATGTGAACCTGCTTGAGTTTGTTCTAGGAACTTACTCTGTAAGTGCATATTCAAATTATTGCTGATGCACTATACAAGATGGTATCAATATATTCAGTCAATTAGTAAAACCAATTTTTTCTATCGCAACGATTAGCTTCTTTTTTAAATCTCCATAATAATTTTTTAACATTTCAATCTGGATAAATTATCTTCAAGATATTTTTTTCTTGCAATCAGACTCTCGAGTAGTGTAATAGTTGGAGGTACCCGTCAAAAAGTCACATGAGAATTACATGGAAAGTCACTAGACTCTAGTGAAGTCATAAGAAAACGATTTTTTCTCAATTAATTTGTTTCTTTAATGTTTTTATATTAGAGGTTTCGAAAACCACTAAATAGTGGGCACTTTTTACTTGCTATACTTCAAATTGAGTATTGTTCTAGAAGTTTACTCGGTAACTGCATATCCAAATAATGATTAGTATACTGGATAGCATACTAAGCTAGTCTTTGTAATATTAATTATAGTGTAATGCATTTAAATAACCATTATTTGTTGTAAATATATTGGTCATCAAAAAGTTTATAAATAACTTTGATGAATGTAGGCATATTTGCTGCTCTGATTTTAATTTTTGCATTTAAATAGGTAGAAATAATAAAAAACGATTTCAGTAATGCTGAGCATTCACTTGAAGAGGCAGTTTGCTGCGACTTCAACATCAGATCATCTCCGTTATATCTGCTATACAAAGCACAGGTGAGTGACTTGTATATCTGTGAGTATACTCGCAAACAAGTATGCAGTACAGTAATCTCTCGATTTGCCCTTTTACCTGTGAAAATGTTACAATATTGAAACGGACTTGATGAGTTTGCATATCGATTTTACAACCACATGTTGAAAGTAATATTCAAATTTCAGTAAAAAAAATATCAATTAAATGCTTTCCTGCCTCATCTGAAATTTAGTCTTTTTTGATGCTGTGCTAGTTTGAGATATGTATTCATCTAGATTGTCCTAATTAAGGGATTACTTTACTAGTCTCAGATTTTGTATCAGTCATTTAAGTGTGCACACCAAGAGGTTAAATTCTGTTAAGTACTGATAAAAGTGAAGATATTCCTGCAGTCTTTGGGGATAGCCTAATACGCAATGGATGTATTTCTACAAAAGCAAAAAAGTATTGTACACTTTTTATCAGTACTAATGCATTCATTGTTTAGATAAAAATCGGGGCCCTCAGTTACATTCTAGTTATGCTGTTACAGGTTATTGATTTGTTATTGTTAACTTAAATGATTATAAACCCTAATGTGGGGAGAGGCGTTGTCATTCATTATCCATTTTTTCATAGTCTATTGGGAATTTTATTTAGGAGTTTGAGTCCCTTTTAGGGGGTCTAAGACCCTACTCGGGGTTCCGAGATTACCTAGATTATAGTAAGTTGACTGATAAAGTTCATGATTTTGTTTTTAGTTCTACCAACTGACTATTGATGTGAACTGGACTTTACTTTTCAAGTCATAAAAAAGAGTAAAAAACTGAAAAATTTGAAAGAAGAAAAAAGTTAACTGATGGGCCGATTAGCTTTTAGGATCCTACTTTTCATAATGAGTTGCCTTAACCTCATAGTACAACTTTGAAATATAAGCATTTTTACATTTGCTTGGTTGAAATTTAATTCTATCAGAAGAAATTTTATATCTCGATTTGAATTTGAAATGTTTATAAGAAATTTTCAAATTTTTAAAGAATGCTTTCGAAGATAAGATTGGAATTCTTAATATGATAGAGTACATCCTCCATATAGGCATATTTTATTTACAGTAAACTGCAGGCATAATGAATTTGATTCAAACGGATTTTTGCTTATGCCAAATAAATAGGAAGTCATATTGTGTCATCTGTAGCTTCAGATTTTAGAATGTAAAAGCTTCAGATTTAAATGTTTTTACAGTACATAACTTTGCAAGCCAACAAATAAAATATAAAATTTGGTTAAAATATTTCTGTTATAATATCCCAGATTCAATCTTATAGCGGGTATTTAGATGAAGCAATGAACTCGTTACGCGATGCGTTATCTCTTCCAGGAGTACGCGAAAGCTCTAGCAGTACGTATGTACACATTTCAAATTCACATAGGTGTGCATAGAAATTATTTCTATATGTATGTATGTAAACCAAAAATTTTAAGCTGTAAACTTTGAAAAAGTTTACAGCAAAAACAGCATTAAGAGAAAGCTAGTTTAGCGTAATATTTTGATAACTGCCTATTTTGAAAGTGCAATAATACCAATTAGGCTCAGAGGGGGGGGGGGTGATCAAGGCATGGTTGTTAGAGCCCATGACCTTTTATGTTGTTATATGAACATTCATGTATATACGCATTACAGGCTACATAATACTATTATCAGTCTGTATTAAATTAAAATTATTCATTGTGAAGTCTGTACTATAGCATACTTAATTTAAAAGTAATGCTATGAATTCGGTGTAATCTCTTATGCCAGATAGATTGCTGAGATTCTTAAAGATAACAACAAGTCAACTCCTCCAGACTCTAATGAATATATTAGTTAGATACTCAATTTGCTAGTCTTATTATACCGAAAATTTGCAAAGATATTGCAAGCCATATCTAGCAGTAATAGTCTACAGTAATGCCGACTAGTATTTAGTACACTAGTTATTATGTGAACATACAGTTACAGAACAATTTTCCAGAATAGTTCCATCTTGAAGTATAATTGCGCACTTCAAGATTCTATAAGTTTAATTTGTATTCTTGTTTCTTTTCGCTCTGCTGTCTCTCTATCTTGGTCATAAATTGACAACTATTTTAATAGCAGTGAGCATCAACAGTGTCTTCAAAATCCAAAAAGTTTCAATAAATGTCAACCAATCAGTACTAATTGTTCAAATTCAAAAATCAAGTATTCCACAGAAGTACCCTTCCTATATAACTACTTTATTATGCTGATTTCGGCTTATACTGTTACATATAAATTGTTGAGTAATTTTGACATTTCATAGCATGATTCATAGAAAAACATACTTGCATACTGATTGTCTTTAGTCATTGAATTACTATTGAAATTTTTTAGCTATAAATATATTTTTGTATTTGATTCATGAATGTTGATAAAGGGCAGCAATATTCATTGAGGCAATTCGGCTTTGCTCGAAACTGGGAGATAAGAAAGCGACCCAAGAGTTTGTTGAAGAGGCACAGAGTCGATTTCGCAATTCCCCTGAAGAGGTATGAATTGATGCAATCACACATATATGCATACATATTGATAGGTGCATACGTACTGATATGTGGATACTGACACTTAGATTCTGATACATTAATTAATTTCTTCCAGCAATTATTTTGTCTAATCTGTTTAAAAGTGTCTTCATATCTTTTCAAATAACACTAAATTAGAGTCATTGTAATGGATATTGTTTAAGACAATATATATGCTATAATTAAGCATACATTGCTAAAATATGCTATAGATACTATGTATATGCTTGTAGTCCTGTAAGAGTAAATATGTATGATCAATTTGCTGCTTAGGTCAGAATTTTAATTGCATTATGCGAGCTTGAAGTGGAGAAAGGTGATTTTGAAAAAGCAGTTGCAATTCTTGAAACAGTACCGAGTGACTCGTCATTGTTTGAGTCAGCTCAAATGATGAAAGCAGATATATACTTGACGTATAGAAGGGATAGAAAATCGTATGCAGATTGCTACAGGTATTAGTATATGTATCTGTGTATATTTGCATATATCAACTTCAAAATTGATATTATTCTAGAATTGTAGAACTATTTATATTCGGCCAATCAAGTTTAATCATATTAAAACGTATATCCTTATTGGCTAAATGTCCAAAATTTTTGGCTTGATAATTGCAGTCCATCTACTATGAAAACCAGCATAATATGTCGTCTAAGAGGCATTGTCGAAGATGCACTATTTAAAATTTTTTGGAATAATTATAATTTAAAAAAATAATCCTAATCAATAGAAAAGAGGCTACTACTAAAATTGAATAGATTACTTAACTATCTCAATGCTTTTGAAGGTAGGAAATTAATATGAAATTGGATCTTTCATTAAAAAAGAGCTTGTAATAAGCTAAAAAGTTGTTAATATATATATCTTTATCCTTTCAAATCATTTTTCATTTGTAACCTTTTTATTAATTTCTTGAGTTTTTTAGTTGTATGTTCTACATATTTTGCAAGTCCCAAATATCTGATTTATCTTAAAAACTTACCTGAAATAGTGTTGTATTTGAATTTATAAAAGTTTGCATTATCCCGATTATGTTCAACTTTATCTGTGCATATATTTTACACAGTAAACTTCGGATATAACAAATTATTCACTTATAACGAATATTAGAAAATATAATGATGAGCAGAGGTTCGTGATATCCAAAGTTTACCATAAATTTTGATAATTCTGTGAAACGATCTAAATATTTATCATTTACATTTATTAGTAACCGAGCAGAATTTTAAAGTTCTGAAATATTTTGCATAGTGACATGTACGTATATTTGCAGAGAGATGGTCAGAAAATTACCGTCTGCTTGGACGTATATGAAGTTAGGAGAAGCACTTTTGAGAGTTCAAACTCCTTTAGCAGCTATAGATGCTTTTGAATGCGCACTTCAGCTTGATCCAGGTTCATAAACTTTTCATTATTTGGCACAGTTTTTTGGACTATCCTGACCAATATTAATCTTGCTAGCTAAAGCAATTAAATACAATATAAAATGACAAACCTACTGCAATTGGTTGCAGTTTAGTCTGATTTACAAAATCCGAGTTTGGCTGGCTCCAGTCAATATATGCAAATTCTTTCTGTAAAACTCTATATGATAAATATTGCAATATTTTTTTGTTCTATGTTCATATTTATGCTATAGCATTGTTATCTATGCTTAGGAAATTCAGATGTATTTTGAATAAGTATAAACTATATATATTGTTACATATATTTAAAAATAGAGATTTACATTCATAGATACATATGTACATGGTGAGTTTACATGTAAATGTTCTATATTCATACAGAGGATTCAGCAGTTATATCTAAACTTGCAAAAGCACTTATAGCAGTGCATAACTACAAGAGAGCTATCGATCACATTAAGAGTGCATTACGCCGGTCCCCCACCAATTTCCCAGCCATTCGACTTGATCTCGGAAAGCTTCTTATGAAACTTCAAAGGTTCGATTTTAAAATATAGTACATACCTGTATACTTATCAGTTCAATTTTTATGAGCATTTTCGATTCAGTAAATGCACTTCAAAAAATAAACATCTTTCTAATTTGAATAGCTGATGATGCAGTAACAGCAATGAAGAAATAACCAAGAGAGAAGTAATTGAAAAGAAGTAAAAATATTGAAGTATATCATTATACTTCAACTTGATCAAATGTTCTAAAAACATATTTTCCAACTTTAACAGGAACTGCAACTGTGTTTTCTGTAATGGCTAATAAACTGGATTGTATACTGCACTAGTTCACTGTAATAAAAATATTTGTATTATAAATCTAGAGATAACCTTTAAAGGTGCTTACGTGTGTGTTCAATCTGGAATATAATTGAAGACTCTTTTTCTAGGATTTATGAATTTTAGATCCCGGTCTTATCTTGAATTTTCTGCGTATTCAATTTTTCAAATTCTTTTCGAGCGTTGTTATTACTCGTGAATAATGCTAAATGATTCAGTTTTCTTGGCATTTTAGATTCAAAATATAGAAGATATACTTTTCTTTAAATTTATTTGTTATCTGTAATGTTGTTTCATTCCAAAAAGGAAGATATGTTTATATGTTATTTAAAAGATTTATAAAGTACCTTCGTGTAATGCAACTGCGGCGTTTCAAATTGAAATACTTAAATCGCTGGATTCAAATACAGATCATGCTTACGGTTCAGTTTGTGACCCATACAATGTGCATCATGGGCTACTAATCAATATAGTCAAATGTAGGCTCAATATAGATGAAATTTAAATGTTTGCAACTTTCTCCTTTTATAACAGTTAGTTGCTGTATTATATGCATAGATATGAAGAGTCAGAAAGTGTTCTAGAACAAGCTGTAAATTTAGGCGAAAGTTCGACTAATGCGCAACCCACGGCTGAGCTGAAGGATGTAGTTCAAGTGCTTATAATTCTTGCAGAGGTATGTTTTTTCTTACGGAAGTTTGAGTAGATTCTTGTATCAGGACGAAATAAATTGTAATGGTCGAATCAGTGGATAGAAACTAAAATTCATTCTCAAGGAATATCCTCAACTTTTTGATTATGCAATTTTGTTCATTTCCAGATATACATTAGCTTACAGCAGTCTTTAGTAGGTGGCATTGAGTATTGTATCCTTTTTACAATAACTTTACAGTCGTGGTTACAGTAAAAGTCTTAAAAATCTGCTAGAATATTCATATGATCATATATATATGCATACTCAAAATTTATGACTTTATCTTTTATAGTAAAAGTTCAAGTAATATATATATTTAAGAATAAATTGCTGATTGGCATTGAAAAATTGTCGAAATTTGTTCACTTTTGGTGAAATTTTTATTTTTTTATTTTTTCGTCAGATAAATTTTTTTGTGGTATACTTTGAATTCAGAGTTCAAAACTTTTTACATGTTTTCTATTGCACTAACTGTGAATTGCAGTAAAATTTTATGGCAAAAAAACAAAAATTTCTAGAACCTTTAATGTGGAAAAATTCATGCATCTTTATGAATCAGATATACATGTATTAATGAATGTATTACATACGTATGATAAGCATATAGAAATCTGAGCTTCAATTTTAAAGTTTTTCAACAGTAAACTTTGGATAAAACAAATTTACTTTTATATTGTATTTACTTAAATATGAGTAATCTTGGTCGTCATATTGTGCTAAGTTCAGCGTCACTTTTTCAAATTTTGAATACAACGAATTCATTTTTTCTGGTGGTCCGACTGATTTGTTATATCCCAAATTTCCAGCAAGTTAAAAACATTTTTTGTCTGCTTTAGGTGAAAGTCAAAATGAGCAACAAAGAAGGTGCACTTGAAGTACTGCAAAGGGCAAAAACTGTTCAACAAATTATTCTAAATAGGTATACATAATTATTTATGGCGTATTTTAAGTAAAATTTTTGGAAAAAATTATCATTCCTATTTGCTAGAGAAAATATAACAAAAGTGCAAGTAAGCAAGGTAATAAATATTGCTAATTCAAATGTTGATTTCATGTTAGCTTGCAATACAGTATACAGTTTGGCTTCTAGAGTGTAATGTTCAATGTGTTTAAGATTCATATGCATGTATGAATTGAGGGAGGGGGGTATGTATGTATGTATCAGTATCTATTAGCATGTATGTAAGTATCCATGTTGGCCCTAAATTTAGGACTTTTATAGTACTCATATATTATTGACCATATGAGGCAACGATCTAGGCTCTCAGATACCCTTGAGATGTTAGAATATCACTAGTCCTGCCTAGTTACATGTGTATACATTTATGCCGACTAGTATAGTATACTATCCAGTATACTAGTCATTATTTGAATGTGCGGTCACAAAAAAATTCTCCAGAATAGTTTTATCTTGAAATGTAATTCTGTACTTCAAGATTTTATAATATCAAAATGTCATTTCATTTCTTTTTGATTTCATGTCTCTATATCTCTGTGCACTATCAACCACTAATATTGACAAGAAAAATTTCCCATGCAATAAAGTTGAATTAAGAGCTGGGTTTCAGAATATTAAACTTAAGTGAGCAATCTCCTAGCATGCACGTATTGCATCTAATTTAATCTATGGGGAAGGGGAATTGGAATCGGAATTCCCCCTACACCTGAGACTTACCCAATATTACCCTGTTTTTTATAATGACAGTTGCGATGCTTGTTTTGATAATAGTCGTGTGCACTGCATATAATAGACATGCCTTTTCTATTGTTTGACAAAATTATATAAAGTTGGTTGGCATTTATTTTAATATGAAATACATGGGAGTAAATTTTCAAATGCAGGGTAGAATATATATGTTACAGGTGTGATTATGCTTGAATATGATGTCTAGTGACAAGATACTCAAATGTACTCGTGTGAGCAATATAATTTTTTGAACTACATCCCAATACAGAGTCAGGGGTATGTGCAGGGGGGAGGCAAGTATTCTGATTACAAGCTATTCGAGTATACTCATGTATCATACCATTATATTTTTTAAATTAGGCCCCATTTAGATTTAAGCATTGGGGGAGATATTGAATTCTTGGAATTAGGATTGGGGGGGATTGAATTCTTGAAACAATTTACTTGATACTCTACTATGCTCTTATGCATGTAGCTATATTTTTCAATTAGATCTTGCTTAGAGCCTGGGAAGAGGGGGGGGGGGGGGTGAATTCTTATAATGAGTTACATTTATATGCTTGCATATATGATCATGTATTTTTAAATTAGGTCCCGCTTAGAGTCTGGGAGAGATGAATTAAATGAGCAAGATATTTTAGCTGATTTATATAAAAAGTCGGCTTGTATACATAAAGATACTTCTGCAGACATAGAGAAAGCAATGGCTGATTACAGGTTGAAACATTTTTTTAAATCAGTATTTTGCACATATGTATAGTTGAATCTGCCAAAAAATACATCCTCGGAATAAGTACATGTCTCTGCGCATGTCAGATAGTGTTACTAGTCTGGTTACATACATCATGCAGTGGTTGCTAAAATATTCCATACATAATGTTCAGCTTTTTTCTTTGTTACATTTAAATGTGAAAATTGACCTTAAACTTATATATATATATATATTGTATTTATTGAACATAATGAGTTTTTATTTTGTTCTCAATGGAAATTTATTTATATTAGCTTGCACACATTACCAATTTTTTTAAATATTATTACAATTGTGGTATTTTTTTATGTAAGGCTTCTTTATCAATTTTATGGATATAGATATATATTAATGTAGAGCTTTTAAGATTTACTTCAAAAATTTTATATGTACTCAAAATTCTAATAAGGTATACCAATAAATAAAGTAATATTTTTAATTACAAAGTAGTAATTCGATATGAATGTAGTGGAAGACTAATGTTTAATAAAATGTATAAAACTTAATTTCAAGTACAAGAAAGCATAATTTTTTTACTCAAATATTAAGCCTTGTTATCAATTCATAGGGAAGCATTATCAATTCATCCAAATCATATTGGGTCACTCCTGGGTCTTGCTCATCTCAGCTTGGCACGTAGCAATCTGGATGAGTGCCAAAAGCTAGCAAATGCTGCGATCGAATTGGATAAAAATTGTGCAGATGCTGCTTTCTTATTAGCTGAAGTTTTTTTCTTGCACTCAGAGCTGGAAAAAGCAATAGATTACTATGCTTTGGTGCTAAATTCGCAGCCCAATAATTACAAAGCTTTATCAGAACTTATAGGTAGAAAATTTTTTGCTATTCTGCCTTCAGTTCGAATAAACTTTTTTTCCTTCTGCAAATAAATATTTTTTAGTTGAACACTGCTTAAAATATATTCTTGATCACTTCTGAATTTTTTAGGCATGCTAAGAAGGGCTGGACAGCTGAATAAATGCATTTCTTTCATTGATAGAGCAACACGTGGAGGGTTAGGAGAAGAGGCATACATGCACCCAGGATTTCACTACTGTAAGGGTTTGTACAAAAGGTACTTACATACAGATTCAATTCTATATTCCTGTTCATTATTGCAAAAAAATCAAGTTGAATAGATATAGTTTTATGGAATAATAAAAAATTGAACATGAAAGAAAAGTTTAGCTGATGGCGGAAAAATATTGCCAAGCAGATTTTTTATCAGCTCACAGTTCAATGTACAGTTCAACTTGTAGTTCAATTTGTACGGATATTATTTGATACAAGAGATTCCCTCTAAAGTTTTAACCCTAGAACAATGCCATAAGTGTTATTTACAATGTGTTATTAATGAACAAAGAGGATAAATATAGCTTCTTATGTTGGTTTCTATGGATGAAGCCCCCAAACTCTATCAGTTTCCATCCTTTCTTGCTCAGCTTTAGTCTCCTCCCCTGTTAAGTAACTTTTTTGCCGACCAAGTTTATTAGAAGGTTTCTACCCCTCTCCCCCCCAAACCATTTTTGTTCTGATGCAATGATTTTTCAAAAGGTTCTTTTCAATGGAAAAAAAAGACAGATGACGATACTAACGTTTGCATTAGTTAATCTAAGGTCCAAGTTATAGAAAAATATATGATACAAATCGAATGTCAAGTTTAAATGAAATGCTTAGGATTTTAATTTTGACTCAATATTGGCTCGATATTATTCAAAGTTTTAGCTATAAATGTAGCAAATTTTACACTTCTTTAGACTTTTTGTAGCACTCATATGTTTTCATAAAGTTTCTCAAAAGAAAATTGAATGGTCAACGCTAACAGCAGTTCTTAAATTTATGTGGAAAATAATTAATGATATTACTCGTGGCTAGTTTACATCTAACATAAGCTTTCGTAAAAATTATTCTTTTCTCTTGTGCATAACTTTAAATTTCTTTTTTTTTCATTTAGCCAATCATGTGAAACTGTTTTTGTGGGGTGAGATAAATGTATGTATGTTTGAATTAAACTGTCAGATACAGTGGATCAATTCAAGAGGCAGTTCTCGAGTTCAATTTAGGCCGTCGAGATGTAGAATGGGGATATGATTGCATTATACAGCTCGTGAAGATATACCTTGCTCCGAAAGGTGATAAATTTATACTCAAAGATATGTATCACCAAGTATGTTATAACACTTCATTTTTTTTAAATTTAACTTGGTAATATTGTATGGAAATCCTCCTATATGAGCTTATTACAACTCATAGATACGCCAATCTCAAGAGCTTTTGTTAAAATGCATACATTTTTAACTAATTTATATATATATATATATATGTATTAAATTGTTTTGCATAGTATTTAATTTATTAGATTTGTGCTTTAATATGCAGTAATATCCTCTATTAGTACAAGTTAAAATGTTTCTCGAATGAATGCCATTTTCTATTTGATGCTGATTACGAGATATAGATGTTTCGAGCAAAAACTCAATGAACTCATTTTTCACGTCGAATTGATTGTAATGTTTAATAAATTTGGTCTAAATTGGTACGAAAGCTGATTTGTGCTAGTTTTACTTAATGAAAACTATAGGGATAGATATCTTTATGTGAATTCAATTTTTGAGAAAGTTTGTACTTGATATGATACAGGGGATACCCACAATGAAGTAACGCAACAAGAAGTAGAAAACATACAGACAGCAAAAGCATTATTAATCGAGCTTAGCCGCTTACAGGCAGCTGGGAAGAGGGTAATATTTTTCATCGACTTTGTTATATTTTTCAGCTGTTTTTATGCATTGATATTTTAAATGTATGTATGCCACAGCACTTTCAATTCATATATATATATCATAATTTCTTGACGTAAGAAATTTGCTTTAAACTAATTTTTCTGTATAGCAGTAAACAAAAAATTTGTATCGTGCCAGGTACATCCTTAGATTTTTGGATAGAATGAATTAATTTGTTATATCCAAAATATTTGAAATATCCAAGATTTTATTGGTTGCACGAAATAAACATTGGGGCAGGGCTTCTTTGTTTTTGAAAGCATATCTTTATTTATTAATTATGCTTTATTTTTAGGATGTCAGAATTGTTCAAGTTCTTGAAGGCTACGTTAGCTTAGCATTCAAGAGTAAAGAGAGTATTGAAGCTTCGATTCAAATTTTTTCTCAGGTTATCGATTCTGACAAGGTAAAAATATGCAGTTTGATTGGTCAACTGAAAAGAACAATTTTCAAAATAGCCAGATTAGATAAAAGAATCATAATAGCTAATTTCTACTTGCTAGTTCTACAGAGTGCTTTGATGAATTCGTTTTCAGTTTGTATTAAATTGGCAGAAATAATACAAAACCCGTAGTTAGCTTTCTGGCAGAATATAAAGGTTAAGATTCAATTTCCTAAATGATTCTGTGCTTTAATTGTGGTTTCTACTATCAACCAATGGGAATGATTGAAATTTGGCAAAATAATAGAGGAATAATTTTGAGTCTTTTTTTAGATATCCAGGAGGTCTATCAGTAAAAATATTATTAAATACTACAGAGGTTCAGCCAACCAAGAGAGAAAAAATAGAATACAGATAAATGAGAGCATAATGAAAAATATAAAATTAATAATTAATTGGTAATTGAATGGACCTTCGTATACATGCATGAATGCATGCTGATGCATATGATATGAATAATGCTTGTAGGACTACTTGCCAGCTTTATTAGGACTAAGCAAAGCTTTTGTTCTGAAAGACGATTTAAATAAAGCCCGCAATACTCTGAAGAGTGTTGCTAGGATGAAGTACAATTCAGGTCCGAAATTCTATCAAGTTTTATACTCTTTCTGAAGTATTATTTTTTTCATCACTTTTAGAACTGTGAGTAATACATCCCTTAGCTCTATGATTATAGTTTATGAACACATTTTTTGAAATAGAGACTGCTTTATAATAAATTTTTGTGCGCGTATGCGGTCAAATTGAAAATTGATATGGTTTTTAAAATAGTCAATAATTTCAAATTTAGGAATTTGAAGATTACATATAAGAGCGTATCAATGTTCTCTTGATTAGCATCAAATGCAAAAATTGAATCACGAAATATTTAAATAGAAACGTATGCATGCATTTTTCATACGCTACCAGCTTACCTGTACTGTAATAATAAAACCTTAGCTTTATATACTGCTGAATTTTTGTGACAGACTTTGCAGATGAGTTCGAAAACAGCTATTTGATACTATCTGAACTGTATGTCGAAAAAGACAAATTTGACTTGGCAAAAGATCTATGTCGCAGATGCTTATCCGTGAACAAATCTTGCTTAGAGGCTTGGGAAATAATGGGATTGATGATGGAAAGAGAAGGAAGTTACGCCGATGCGGCTGATTGCTACCAAAAAAGCTGGATTCTGAGCGAAAAAAAGAATCCCACTGTGGGGTATAAGTTAGGATTCAACTACCTAAAGTCAGGAAGGGCGGTAGATGCTATTGATGTATGTGGCTGTGTATTGGGAATGTACCCGGGGTATCCCAAGATCCGGGATGAAATTTTACTCAGAGCTCAGCTTCTTTTAAGACCGTAGTTTAATTTTTAGCATTGTATGTTGCGTATTTGTTGTCTATCTATATGCACATGAATATGAATATTTTGAATTTAAACTGTCAAAGCTAACCTGTATGTTGACCTGTAAACTTAAACGAAGGAATTTATTAGTATTTTGAATTTGTTGACTTTCCACCGTAAATGTGGTTTACATCACTATGATTACTATTCCTCTTTTTTGGCACCAACTAAATCTTCCTCTCTATCATTTGTGTCATTTTTCCAATAAACCAGTAACAATACGAATGCGCTATGCTTTCTCTGCCAGCTTTTTTGTAACTCGAGCGGGTTTGTATTTAGAATTTGATATGTCAATTTATATGTTAAAATACTGTATCAATTGGCTAAGCTTCGAAATAATGCATGTAAACTAGGTAGAAGAAGGCCAAAAATGAAGAAAAGATAATACAGAAATGGAAAAAAAATATCTATAAGTTATAATATTATATGTATGTATGTATACTTGCCTTTTAATGCCAAAGGGACAAGCTACTTTTGTAACTATTTTTATTGGCTAACCAATGGAAAGCTGCTGGAAATAAATAAATGGCAAATATTAAAATAGAAATCTAGCAATTCAGATGCCGGTTTTCAGTAAATTATACATTGAAGGTGTACATCAAAACTCATATGCGTGTAATAATAATACTTTATGATAGTGCCTTTGTAGTATTTGAGTAACATAAATTTTTCTGTTTAGACTTTTCATCTGATTAATATTCACTAGAAAATCATGGACTTTACATGACTTTTTAGGTATGCCAAATGAAAAATTTTAAGCCATTTCCATGTTAAGTATTGTAGCCTTAAACTACCTACAAATTTAAATTTAATTGTAAGTGCAAGCAAGTGTGGCAGCTTGGATAATAAAGAAAATAAATTGTGCGACTAAATACTTGAACAAATGTAAAAAAAATATTGAATAACATCAATAGTGCTGACTTCATCTTTTGTGCCAAATGTTTATAAAATATTTTCAAAGCTTAATGCAATTTAGTTCAAATCCATAGCATTAGTGTGCAACATGGGATAAAACTTATATTGTTGCATTCATTAGAACTTATACTTTATAAATTTCTGCTTATAGTATCAGTTTGTCATTTCCTCTTTCTAAAAAAACTATGTAATACCTACCAAATTTTCTAGAACTACACCCACTATGCTGGTAATATTTAATATCATTTAGCATACTCCTTCAATCTTATCTACTAACAAATAAACAAGGTAGTTTAAAGCAGCAAAGAAAGTGAGATAGCAAAAAGTAAACAAATATATTCATGACTTACTTTGAAGCTGAATACAATAAACTAAAGCTGTAGCAACAATCATAACATAGATCAAAAGAACTTGCTGTTAGGAATGTAACATGTAACATAAACACAAGAAACCTGTGACAGAATATGTATATTATTACATCCTAAATTGTGTTGATAGAAGTGAGATAACTTCATCAACATAGCAAAATATCACTTACTGAAACTTGTTCTCATAATCAGAACTGAAACTTGTTCTCATAGACTAAACTGAAACTCCAACATGGTATCAGAATAAATGTACTGCAGCTACAAAATAGAATTAACTCCCTTAGGGGTTGATTCCTGACACTTGCATTAAAGAAATTTAAATGTTGATTCAGAGTTAGAAATCAAAGGCCCCAACATAACCATTTTCATTTGTTTTCACAGTCATTTTTAAAGCTAAGTACATTTCATAGGCATTACCAGAAGAATTTGTTGTTAGATTTCCCTTTTAGTTACTTCATTTATATTTCTAATGTTCGGTTTTTCAGAATTTTGGAATAGACAGAATTGAAGATGACCACTAGAAATGGTGCAAATAGAATAAAAATAATGAAAAAAACTTCTGTATTTGGAATTTTAACTTTCAGAAGGTTAAATTTATATCATTTTCAATAACACAAATGTGGTAAGAGTATAGGAATGCTTCCATAGAGCAACATCTATTTTTTTGAAATTTGTGGACACAATGCGGACTTGTATTGACATATGTTCTTCCTCTGTATAAGTCCGCACTAGTAGTGCGGACTTATATTACTTGTCGACTCTATTAGGCAGAAACCAATTCTGAGAATGGCATAAATTTCTGAGGTGTTTGTTCAGTTGAAGTTATGCACAGTAACTTCACACTATAAAACTGCTTCAACTTGCATTATAAAAAAGTTATTGGCAGTACACTTAAGCAGGACAGCGTACGCATTTACTAATTCACGGAAAGATGATTGTTCAACGAAAAAGTTTGGAGCGAGCAGCTGTTCTTGCAACGTCTCATGTCAGTAGAAGCCAGTTTTTACTGGCGTCTCAGAGGTCCTTCATTGGTCCTGCATATAATCTAGCCAAGAAGGTAACATTAAAATAGCTGGACTCAACTATAGCCAAACTTGCTTACATGAACATGAAATGATATATTATTTGGTGTCGATTATAGGTGACACCGAAGATTTCGCCCACTGAGGCCGCTGCTCTTGAGGCCGGCACAATTGGATTTGATTATGATCTTTTCGCTGGAGACGCATCCTTAAAAAAATTAAAGACCAAGTATCCAATCCCTGTCCTCACTGCAGCAGAGCAGAGCTTTATTGACAATGAAGTCACGCAATTGTGTGAAATGATTGATGATTATGAAATCGGAATACGACGAGATTTACCAAAACCAATATGGGATTTCATTCGTAAGAATAAATTCTTTGGAATGTGTATTCCTCCCAAGTATGGTGGCCTGGGCTTTTCCGCGCATGGGCACTCCCAAGTTGTCCAGAAGATCTCGTGTAAGTCTGGAAGTGTTGGAGTGACAGTGATGGTTCCAAATTCTCTTGGACCCGGTGAACTGTTGATGCGCTATGGTACCGATGCTCAAAGAGATTATTTTCTGCCCCGCTTGACTTCTGGTGAGATTATTCCATGCTTCGGTTTAACTGCTGCGGCTTCAGGATCTGATGCAGCGAGCATGCGGGACAGTGGAATAGTGGTTCGCGAAAACGGAATCCTTGGTGTTCGTGCTAACTTTAGGAAGCGTTACATTACGCTCGCTCCTGTGGCTGGTGTCGTCGGTCTTGCCTTCAAGTTAAAAGACCCTCAGAAGCTTTTGAATGGCAATGGGACTGAAGGAATCACTGTGGTTTTGTTAGAACGCGGTCATCCAGGACTGCGCATTGGTGATCGTCATGACCCTGTAGCTCAGTCATTTATGAATGGTACAGTAGAAGGGGAAAATGTTTTCATTCCTCTTGATATGATTATTGGCGGTCAGAATCGTGCCGGCTTCGGTTGGAATATGCTCATGGATTGTTTAGCTGAGGGTCGCGGCGTCAGTCTTCCTGCAATGTCTGTTGCAGCCAGTAAGATGATGACAGGCACTGTAGGTGCATATGCTCGCATTCGCAAGCAATTCAAAGTACCTCTAGCTGAATTAGAAGGTGTCCAGGAACATTTGGCTCGTATTGGAGGCAGTACACTAGTGGCACAATCTGCTCAAGCACTCATCAATGCCATGCTTAATCAACATGAACAACCAGCTGTATTAAGTGCAGTAATGAAGCAGCAGCTCACCCACCGTATGCGCAATACCGTCAATGATGGAATGGACGTATTAGGAGGGGCTGGTATCTGTAATGGCCCTGCCAATTTCATAGCATCAGGCTACATGAGTGTTCCGATTGCTATCACCGTTGAAGGAGCGAATACACTAACTCGGAGCTTGATCATTTTCGGACAGGGTCTAACGCGTTCACATCCTCATCTCCTTGATATTATAAAGTCTATTCAAGCGGGCAACGATCAAGCAGGGTTCAATAAGGGTCTAAAAAAAATGATTGGTCACGGGGTTAAAAATGGTTTGTCCTCTACCTACCGCTCCATTTTTCGAAGCCGCAATTTATCTAAGGGCGAAGAATACTATGAAAGCCAGCTGAATCGTCTTACTAGCGCATTTGCATTTTGTGCTGATGTTTCACTAACAATGGGAGGAAAAATTAAGTTTGCTGAGATGTTGTCCGGCCGATACGCAGATATTTTGTCTAATTTGATGCTAGGATATTCGACTTTGTGGTACACATCTGCCCATTCGCACGTTAAGGATATAAACGTCATCCGCGATTTTGCCATGCAGGGTTTATTAGCGGACATTGAAGAGTCCTTTTATGGAATTTTTGAGAATTTCCCTACCCGTCCATTGGCTTGGACTATGAAAACAATGGCCTTTCCAACTGGTAGATCATATAAACAGCCCAGCGACGAACTTGCAAAGAGAGTTTCCGCTCTTGTGTCAACTGATAATGCTGCAAGAGATTTGCTCATTTCGAACACATTTGTCAGCTCCGACCTCACAAACAGAGTTGCGCTGATTCATGACACCCTTCCAAAGGCTGTCCGTGCAGATAATGTATTGAAGGTAGGCTTATCTGTTACCCTAACTACATTCGAAATAGTTGTGATATTTTCCCATTTTTGGTGAATCTATGCTATAAATTTTAGTGAAGAACCATTTAAGATCGAAAGAGGTAGAAAATAATCTCCCAATGTAAGAAAGTTTACTTAAGAAATTTTTTACGTTGATGTAGTTAGTCACACTAGTTTTAATAGATTTAATTATGAATTTTTTCATGCTTTTATTGATCAAGTTTTAAGTAAAATTGATTTCGATAGTATCATTATTTCCTATGATAATATATTTAAATGTATGAACCATTATATTATACAAAGTTTGTAGTTGCACCTTTCATATAACATATTACTATATTTTATTAGTATTAATTTTGAATTTTTACTGCATTTGTTACATCTAAATAAAAATTGATATTTATACTCAGTAAATGTCGGATGTGTTCAATGTGAAGAAGCCACAATACTAGTTTGCTATATTCAAAAATCTGCTGAGTTTCACACAAAATGAATTTTAATCATCATTCAAGAAGATCCGTAAAGAGTGAATATAACACATCTGAAGTTTACTGTAGTACAATTATAAAAGTATTTTCTGTTGCAACAATTGAAAGATTGAGGGTAGTAACGAATTGAACTTATTCGTGCTATATTGTGTTAACGAGCACTATATGGAAATCTACCATTCTTCAGAGAAGTCCACGGAACATGGAAATTTCATCTATAATTGGACAATTAGAGAGGCCCTTATTGAAACAAATTGAATAAAAATATTATTACTGGATGGCATTTTAGTGATGTTTCCGTTTTCTACGCAATTTGACTAATATATGCATGTATAATTTAGTTGTATAAACTGATTAATCCTTTTTACTTTTCACAGGCTTTACGCAAAGAGAAACGTGAAGCAACTTCAGAGGAGCAAGCTCTTCTTGACGAAGTTGAAGCTGCCAGGGAGATTATTATTCAAGTGGACAGTTTTAAAGGACTCGGTTATGAGAAGGTATCCGGTTTTGATCAGTCTTCTAGGCCAGCACTTGATGACATTTACAATGTTGGTGCAATTGCTAAGTCTCAAGCGGTTTAGTAAGCTGATTTGGGTACGGGGGTATCGTTGGGAGGGTGGGGCATAGAGGTATAACGGGCATCAATTTTGACAAAAAAGGTTTGGGGAATGTGCTGAAGTGGACTGACAAGTTGAGATTCTGGTGGTACGAGTAATGATTGAAATTTCATTGTATTCATCAGAAAATGCATGAAAATAATGCTAATTCTCAGCTTTCTGTTACTCTCTGATATTCGGTATACATATCTAAATATTGCATTTGTGATAAACTTCAAATTGTGATACCGAAAATAAATTCTTTTTGAGCAAAATAAAATTCAAAATAAACTCAGAAAAATCCGTGAATCCCCGTACAAAACGATTTATAACGAGGTATGTCAAGTATCTGTTTCATTTTTTGGTCATAGCGAAACATACTAACAAAGCATGACACGATATATAACGATAAATCTACAAAAATCCTGGTGCTATTCCATCTTATCAAGTACCTGACTGCTTGACAACTTAGTGGAGGCGATATCAGAAAATGTTCAATTACGATTTAAACAATTATATTCAAGGTATATGCCACTATTTTATATTGATTCATAGCATTTCTTAAAAAAATAAGATGCATTTGGCTTTTGATAATTTTTTACCAGATTATCAAGTATTTCAGAAGTACAGATATTAATTAAAAATCTTCAATTAAATGTTGATTTGTATAGCAGTGGCAGACTGTTTTAAATGTTATGGATTATTCATGTTGATGAAAACCAAGTAAAAAATTGATAATGGGAGAGTGATGATATCTCATGAGTGTCTTCATCAGAGTGCTGACATATGATCAGTATTTCATGTGTTGAAGAAACTTCATAGCTGATAAAAGTGTTCCTTAATCTTAATCTTATTATACTAGTGTGCAGTAGGATGGTATGCTATGCTAAACGAACTTATAAACCAAGTGGCAGTTGATTCAAAGGTTTGGTTCACAATTTATTCCCTCCGTGCACAGTGTAAAATGTGTCCATTTTGCAATTTTATAAAGCTCTTTCAAGATTTTAATGTTACGATTAAACTTCCTAGAGCATCTCCCAAACTTAAAGTTGTTCTAAGACTTCATTGAAGAAGTTTTTCTTTTGGCATCAACACTTTTCAATCGGATTGTACTTTTATAGAATTTATGGTAGTTTTAGAATCCTATGTATCGTTGAAATCTATGGAAGAATTTTTTGAATGGCGTCATATATTTATAAGAAGAAACAGTAAGCGAATAGTTTTATATTTGGCAGTATTCCCATTGGCATGAGCAGAGTATCTGTGGTAGTAAGAATAATGGCAAGATCTCAACATTGTAATTGATCTGCTTTCATCAATTACACAAATTGTTCAAGTTCTGAAGAATAATAACATTGCAGTGGAATTAGAAAAATGGATCATTACCCAAAAAGGGTAATAGAAAACTGACACTATCGGATAGCTATAAATATCTACAACAGTACTTGGCATTATAATTTCTCTGGAAAGAGAAAACTACTGAAGTTGTAGGCAATTGATATTGATCCGGTGAAAAAATATCTAGAAGTTGCATATAAGAGCCAGCTATCATCAAACCTAATGATCTAGGTGAGAATAGCAGAATTTCAGTGGAGTACCTCATTACATTGATTCTTTTTCAAGCATGGAGCTGTCTAGAGGGATAATGAGATGTATGAAAATGTTAGAACAAACAAAAAGAGTAGTAACATTAAATCAAATTGTTTACAATTAAAATCAGCACATTGATGTTAGTAAAAAATTATGCAAAATCATGGGTTGTACCACAGAATTCTGTTATGGCAAGAGTGAGTATGGGCCAAGTGTATTGATGAATAAGAGAAAACTGAGCTTTAATTTGAATGGAATACCATAAAAAAGATTGAGGAACAAATATACAATTTCCAAACACACTGTGTACTAAGCAACATTTATAAAATCAACCCCCCTCCTTGCAAAGAACGTTTTGTTCAAGAACCAATCTTAGCTGCCGTTTTTAGAAACAACCATAGTTATGGATTTTAAGCACTGACCTCTTTTCACTCTTTTGCTCCACTTTTGTTGCTTTATTGTTCATTTTTACTGTGATCAATATAGAATATTTTTCTATTATAGTTGATTTGCTGTTTCACCCAATAGAACTTTTTTCAGATAGTTTTCTTGACTTTTGGAATATTAAATGAATTTTAGGTTTAAAACTCCTTATCTTGACTATTTTTACTTTCTTTTCTAATTTCTTCTCTTTTTCTATAAATGAATTTTTGATGCTTTCACCAGGGTGCAATAGTATTTTTTGATGTTCTAGGTCTGTCTTGCATTTTAATTTATATTTTTTCCCAACTCTCATTCTATTCACAAATTTTTTATCATTTTTTTCTTTGCTTTATTATGTGGTGTTTTTGTCATGTCCAGTAAGAAAAAAAGAAAGCTGACATTTAGGATTCTTGAGTTGTAAGAGGTAATTGATGCACTTAAAAAAATATGTTTTATTGATTCTAGGGTTTGAAACTACTGGGATGAAAAAAGTGGGCTTTTTTCTACAATACTTCTAAGATTGATTACAGTTTTGAGAGTAAATACAAAAAAGTTGCACTCTAATGTAAGCAACTGGCCAATTGAAATGTACATGGCGGTTTGCTCAGGTTTTGAGACTAAGTCAATATTAGTGTTTGAAGTAGTTAGACTTAAATGACTTCAGTGCTCCAGCTTTGAAAATCAACCGTGGCATAAAATATGATCGGAAAAAATGCGCATATGAAGTAAAAGTTGGATACAGTAACTCTGCTTAAACCATTATAAAAGTACTAATAATACACACAAAGCTTCTATTGGTAATGAGTGGTAATTTTTCAATTGCATTACTTGAAAGCCATACCTATTTTCTGAGTTTGAAAGTCCTTGATCAATATATGCATGATTCTTGTTACAACAGGCAAAAATATACTTTTTAGTGCATCCACTAATACTAGCATTATTTTAACTTGTTCATAGAGCTAAATCAGTATAGAGAGTTGCTTAGCACTTATAGAGGCTGACTGTAATATAAGTATTAGAATTACCACAGAATTTGGTACCAAGATAATGTTAGTTACGCTTTGAGCAAGCAAATAAAACTATACAAGCATCAGAAAAATGGTTTAACAACAAATAAAAATGACAACAATGCACAGACAATGTCATATTAAAACTAAGTTAGTAGCACTGTAGTTGTGTTACATAGGACAAAGAAGCGCAACAAAATTGGCCAATAGATTTTGCCATCAAGAAGAGTTGCTTTGTTGCTACAAATAAAAGGAAAGTAACCTACAGTTAGTTGAAGCAAAAATTTCTACTTCTGACCTAAAAAATGGCAAAGAAAAGTGCTGGAACAAAAAAGTTTGAATGGTGCACCAAATTTTTTTTAATTTATGAGTAAGTGCTTAGAAATGTTACTAAATTTAGCTTCCAATACATACTTCAATGGATAGGTTAGTGATTGCTCCTAATCAGCTCAAAGTCTACCAATGCATATACTTTAGGAAACAAACATGCTATAATGAAATAACAACTGATTGTTTTTGCAGTGCAATTATGCATAAGTTTTATAAATTTATCAAATTAAGCATGTTAACTGACATTGAGTTAATGTTAACTTTTTCCTAGCATGTGTTAATGCCTGTTAACTCTGGTCTTAAAAACTTTAAAATAAATTTTACATTTTTTCACAAAAATCACTTTATTAATAACCTACAAAACAATGTCTATTGTGCTCTAAGCTACTTTATTTTTGTTTTACATTTTTATAGGGCAATTGAAAAGAATAATAGTAGTATTTAAGTACATCTATGATACTTTATCCTTCAAGATTTTTGTTATTGATCTCAGAAGAAAGATATACAAAATGCAGTTCTGAAAACTCTCTGCCAATGAAAGCTAGGCATGTAAATAATTAAGGTAAAGCTAGATATTGGCATAAAAACTGAAGAAAAATGGAAATCTAATATATTAGCATGCAGACAAACTAAGAACTTTGACGTTAATATTAGCAACTTGAACAGAGTGGCAGTACAAAAGCAGTGTAATGCATAGAAAAATTAGAGACCCAATAACTTGTTACAAGATGCCCTTGAGATATGAGCAACTGTAGCAAAAGAGAAAATGGAGCATTTATATGAGATGAATAGCCTTTTAATATGTGTAATTAAGTTGAGAAGGGCACCTAGGTCTAAATAATGTGCCATACAATCGATGACTTCAACTACGGACATTGCTTATGACGTGCTAACAGATAATTCTTCCTCTCTTTTACTTTTCTGGTCTGCCATTTAATGTGTCATTGGATTTGCAAAAATATATCAAAGCCTGTAATCTCATCAAGGATTTTA
Organism: Vaucheria bursata; assembly: GCA_032358265.1. Taxonomy (NCBI): domain Eukaryota; class Xanthophyceae; order Vaucheriales; family Vaucheriaceae; genus Vaucheria; species Vaucheria bursata. Next base: position 101,864 of record JAULBW010002214.1, on the reverse strand, counting down.
CATGCTTCATTTTGTATTTTGAAGCTGCACTATGTGCAAGTTAAATATCCCATCTATCTTTAGGCTCCAGCTGAATGTATGGAGGTACCTTTTATGCTTATCTATGATGACCAATAGGAGACAAAGGATAAAGCATGGCAAGAGGAATTAATATCTTTCTTGACAGTTACTGTTCTCTTGAAACACATGGTCATATTAGCAGGAGCTTGACTTGTGTCAGGTTTGTAAAAAATGGATGTCGAACAATAATTTAACATTTTGGTTTGGTAATTTTAAAGCAAAATGCTTTGTTTATAGGTGACAATATTTAATCTGAAATCCAGTTCACTTTAATTGTGTAAGGCATATAAACATGACATATTATTAAGCACACTGATGTGTTTAAAGTATAAATGTTAACGTAATTTTTGCTATCATGAAAAAAATTCCAGAAATACCAATTTTTTGGTAAGATAATATTTAATAACATTTAAAATTTTAAATTGTTGCAGTACAAAGATAGAGTGCTGGAATGTATTACACCATGGAAGAATATTGTTTGCATTCAACTTACATGCAAGAAGTCATGGCAAGAGGATTATGCTCAATCAATTCTCACAGTTTCTAATGAAAATCTTTCCTCACTACCGCAGTTATCAAAATCTAACATACACAAGTTAACTTTATTTGCAGTTTAACATTAAACTACAAGCAATGAATGGAAAATGCTTATTTAGCAATTAAAAAATCAAGGGCAACAATTTTGAAACGTTTTTTTGTAGAAAACATCCTTATAGCATACATCATTTGTAACTTTTTGAAAAAAATTGACCAATAATGAAGAAAATCCACATCAGCATATGATCTGGCATTAATTAATTTTGTTTTACTTTAAAGTAAATTGGGTAGAATTTATATGGTACTAGTAGCAATTTTACATTTGACAGATTTTGGAGCAACACAATTGAATCATTGTAATCTGCTGCATTACGTTAATTACATGTACACTTCAGGTGTATGAACGAATTTACTTTATAATTAAGAAAGAAGTCATACGTTGTAATAGGTATAACAGCATAATATTTATAGGTGATCATGATTTTATAAACATATATTATAAATTCAGAAAGCATGAATCTCAAAACAAAAAATAATGGACAATTATAACAAAAACATTTCAATTAAAACTGATGAATTCAGTTATCTCGGATGCTGAAAATACTATAAGTTCTGAATTACAGAATTTAGATAATAATAATTCTTGGACAGTTACACAGTCGTGCCCTGAGTGCCCCTGTCATACGGCTCTTTCTTTGAATCACAACTAAAAACCGGTTTCATCCCAGATCTTAAACCTCTTTTATCCTTTGTAAAACCGGCTTTATGCTAAATAACCCTCGTGACTACCAATGCTGATTGAAGGCTTAAAAACTCATACTCAGAAATTGTATCAATCGGCAGAAATCAACAGTACAAACGCTGTAAGAACAGGCATCGATTAGCTCGTTCATTTGATATAGAGGTCCGGAAGAATTGCGGCAATGTACAGAACTATCCAGTCTTTTTGAAATGATTCACTGAGTACTACATTATGCCATTTGAAGATGATAAAGCGATATTTTAGTGAATTTAATAAACGGCCTTCTCAACAGTTTTAATAGTAGAGTTCTAAGCACTAGATGCAATAGGGTTTTATTCGGTGAAATACGCTTAATAGAACCGTAGCGATACGCTCCTATCGCTTCGCTCGTAATTTTTGTTTAACTGTCTTCTAAACTGCGAGTACTTGCCCCCTACACAATTTTCGGCCAAATTCGCAATTTAACTTTTACAGTCGTACTAAAACGTTCCCAGCAGACGAATTGCGAGCTCCTCGTCAATGCATTATATCAAACTGAATCCATGCATCATTGAGATGTCGAAATTCATTACCAATGTACTTCATTTCTCTGTTAAATATTCTCTATGCTAGTTGCGTTCCATGATGAGACTTAGCCACGTATGATCTTGAATTCCTTTCGCGGAAATTGTCAATGATATCTGTGAACGCACCGAACTCGCGTAGATTTTAAGGATAAGATTTTGTTGACGTTGCACTTCAAGAAAGTAAAGATTCATAAGATATTACTAGTTCAACATGATCTTTATAGATTCCATTATGTTGAACCTGACGTGGACTAGACCGTAGAGTCTAACCTTGGAACTCTCCCACAATTAATAATATTATTGATAAGTAAATTTCATTACCTTTCAAAAATAAATCAGTCTTAAAGATTATTGCATACAAAATATGATAAGGCATAATATCATCGATGCGTTAATCTCTTATAACCAGTTCTGTTCAAGATCTAATGCGAAAGTTGTACATTGCGCGAGCAATGAGATGGCTCAAACTGTTGCGTGCACTCACATCGGCTCAAAGAATTACAATGATGCTAACGAAGAGAAAGCAAACCGAGGTAGACAAATTTCAATTCATTCTGACCTTAGCAGCTTCGATCTCGACGATAATGATGAGAGGGGTGTAAGACACGACGCGTCTTCTTTTTGTGACGAAGAGAGAGCGCAGAGATCATCCAGCTTGAGCAGCATTACAATTCCTCTTGAGATAAGTTGCTTTTCTGTTTCTCGTCCCGTACTTGAACTAGGAAAAGTATATGATCGAAGACTTGTTAAAGTTAACAGTTGGAGCAACCCTTACATATTGAATGCGCGAAGTCTCTATGTCGCTCGTTACGGTCGCGGCAAGGTTATCAAAGTCACGAAATGCTTTGGTCGTGCGACAAAATTTACAATCAATTTCGAAAAAAATGGTGTCCAGACGTTAAGACTCTCTAGGCGACCAGGACAGAAGGGAGAATACTTTTTTGTGCGGGATTGTGTTATCGCATGAATACAGTTTTCAGAATCTGAACAGAATCTTATTCGATGTAATTGAATTTCTATAGAGTGTTGAGATAGACTGTGCTATAGAAAAACCCTGTCTTCCTTCTTATACGATTTCCTTATCCCTTTCCCATGGACGCATATATGTTCCGTTGCGCTACGCCTTTTGTAAATTTCGCGGACAGTGCCTGAATAAATATAATACAATTATGTGAAAAATTGTTTGCTGGTTTTGTTTCTTTTGCATTTTTGAGTATTTTAAACTTGCTTAAATACTGAATTTTTCATAATTTATTTTTTATATAAATATACTGCATACCCACAAATATATTATGCACCTTAATTGTTGTTGATTCTGTCAATTTTTTAGTAACTTGTAAATTGCGCTGTTTGTTTTAATGCTGTATCACTTTTATGATCAAAATAATTTTCATTTTACAAACAGAAAACAAACAAGCAATTATATTTAGTAAAAAAATCAGATCAAGTAATGGAGGTAAGAAAAAGCATGATACATATAATTTTCATTAAAAATATTAAGTTCAGACTGGTTTTAGAGAAATTTGAATGCTGATAAAATTCTCTTTGCTAGAAAAATATGCAGCAGACGTGTGCTTATATTGCAGTAACTTCAATCTAGTACTATTTGAACTATCTCTGAACAGAGCAGACAAGTATCTTCATTGTTACGGAACGGAAAAAAGTTTATTTTACAACAGGCACACAAAAAGAGGCTGACTGAATAAAGATAAGAAGTGACAGAATGAACTGATTCACGTATTTTGTGCACAATTATTAATCGTAAATGACTAAAAATAAGGGTGGGAGAAGGATTTCAGTTATATAATATTTAAGGATAGGCCAGGGGGTAGAATATTTTACATACCGTGTGTGGTGCCTTGCGTACCCCCCCTTCTTGCATATGCATCATGGCTTCTCAAGCAAATAATTCTCCAACTTTGCTGCTTTAGGAAAAAAAGAAAAAAAAACAATGGGAGGAGGTAAATTCAGTCTACATTCTGGCTTATTAGCACATGATGTACTAAACTTAGTCAGAGAAGAGGGTTTAAGGGGGATTAACTTACTTATGATTCGACTCTTTTCTTCCTTCACTTAAGATAACCAATCCATTTGATAATGAAAATATCAGGTGACACCATCTTATAATTTTGCTGAAGGATGTGTTAAATAGATTAAGCTTCAAAATATATAGCAACAGACTTGAAAAAACAAGCTGGCTACTTTCAAAATTATCATACACTTCAATAGTGTATTTCAAAAATGAAATAACTTAAATGAAAAATAGTGACGTATTATTTAAAGGTAGTGCATTAGAACAGAAAAAATAAATGAAAAAAACATCAGTGGTTGTGCCATATCATGTGCATTGGAAGTTCCAGTTGCTAAACAGGTTATTAGGATTATTGCTCAATTATTCATTCCTAAATAATGCAGAACTTGAAGAATATTTATTAAATATGTAATTTTTATTCTACTTTACAGCAGTTTTTTTCAACTTGTACAAAATATGATATTCAAATTTCACTCTTAAGTATGGTAAATATCATGTAGCTCCTATTACAATGTGCAAAACACTTGTCATCTATTGGTATCTTGCTGCCTACCTATCAAAAATGGGGTGGGTAACCTCATCTTGGACACTTGACCCTCACCCGTACTGCTGCAAGTAAATCCTCAGCAATGTAAGATCATAATGATATGCTGCAATTAATACCTCTGGTACTTCCCCATATAATGACATCTGCAGAAAGATATAGTAAATAGTACATGCATTGATACAGTTCCAGTTCCACAAAATGTTAGAATAGTTCAGTATTATGCACCATTGTAGTGTGTAAATAGCCTTAACCCGGCCCTCCCTGTACATTGCTTCCATCTTTGCAAGACACTGGCTGTACAGCTGTGAGTTGTAGAGCTCTGGAGTATCCAGCACTTCCATTCCTTCCTTCCATATATGCCTCTCAATCACTTTTGTCAGTCCCACATAATACCCCCTGCTGGACAGACTAACACTTCTGTTGCCTAATACCACCACCAGCTGCAACTTGCTTTTGTGTTAGGAATCAACTCCCTCACAGATTAGTTCTATTTTTATAGCTGTGGTCAGTTTTCATATATGGCATTCCAAGTAAATTGGCTGTACAGATTTTAGTAGGGTTATATATTTTGTCGTGTTGATAAGGTTTGGTCACTTCTATCAACACAATTAGTGCATGATAAATATACACATTTCTGTCAAAGTTTTTTGTGCTTAGTTGTATATCATGTTTCTAACACTGCCAAATTAGGATCCCATTACAAACTGCTCTTATGTGAACCTCCATAGTGTTTGCTGAACTGAACATTCCAGTAGCGTGTTCTGCAAGGAAAATGGGAGATCAACACCTAACAGTCACTGTGCATGTTTATACAAAGCTCTGTGCATACTAATCATCTTTTGGTACTCACCACTGCTGAAGTGAGTATATACTTCCTTGCCATTATGGTTGTCACTCATGCATATGATCAGGTCAAATTTTTCTGATTAACTACAACCAAACACTTGATTGCCAGGCTAACATCTGGCAAGAACCTGGATACTGCTGATTTGCACTACAATTATTTATTTGTACATGTCAGGTTGCAGCAGTAATTGTCTTTACTGGTGTACTCAAGGTTAGTATTACAGTTCCTGCCCTCAGCCTTGACCAGACAAACACCATGCTCCAAGTGCTTGCAATTATTAGGAACTGATTTGTTTACAACAACTAGTTTTTAAGAGAATTACTCTCTTAAGAGTTATTCTGTTACTTAGCTGCATCATTCTGTACAATACCTATAGACCTTTGTTTTTCTAACAGCAAAGTTCAAGCAATTCCATTTGGCATTGTTTTATCATCATAATCGGAATTCCAAGAAACTAATTTTGTGACTTTCCAGATAGACTGGCATCAAAATTTTGTTTTGCTGAGCGTATTTCTTATTCACTCTTTGCAACACAAATTATATCTGCATAATGTTATAATCCTTCTTTAATCTTTGTCTATCTTGTTGCCAACTTGTCTTGTGCATTTATAACTGCAATACTGCTCAGCAAATGCTACTAGCAACAAGGAATACTGTCCACTTTGTGCAGAAAATATATTACAGAGCAAGTCATAAATAGTTCTTGTGTCCATGGTACCATATTTTGTGTTGAACTGACAGCAGTAAAATACTGAATATCACTCATCTCCTTACTTCAAATTTCTTGTAGATTGTTGAGCCAGTGCAAGCAGCACCACGACCTACCCTATACCTCCTTTCCATGCCCTTCAACCTCTTTATATCTAACAGCAGATTGGCATACTTGTAAAGTTGCTCTTAGATGTATGGGATGATGCTCTTCTTGGTATCCTATGTGGGAGTCAGTAAGAATATCAGCCGCACTAGAGCTGCATATTTTGGAATACTCTCCCTAGTCATACACTGGATGAAGAAAGTATCCAGTTGTGCATGGTCTGAAGCCTTAAACTTCTGCAGTAGGTTGGTGAGAAAATCAATAATAGTAGAGCACACCTTTTAGCTGATGTTGGTTATCATGTGATTAGTGCATGCTGTTAAGTAGTCCTTCCCAGCATAGTTGAGCATTTACACCAGCTTTGTGAGGTCTATATAAACAGCTACAGCCTTTACATTTTTCAGTCTGTTGGTTACTTCCAGTGAGCAGTTGAAGATGACTGCTGCAGGTTTGCAAGGATTGCAAGGATTGCATTGGGTGATGGTGCAAAAGGAGCAGCAGAAAAAGATCTGATTTGTCAGCAGTAGCTCTGCTTTTTTTAAGCTCTTGAGGGATGTAGAGGTTGAATAGGTTGCTGACCTATACTGAAGCACAAATGACTATTCTCAAGCAGATTTTAATCTTTTCTCATAGATAGATGTTGGCGCAGACCTTTTGTAGCTTCATTCTCATACATGTTTTCGTAATGGTAGATGTACAGGCCAAACTTGTTGCCATGTCTAGGCACTTGTGCTTGGTACCAGATAAGCCCTCCATTGACCCATTGGAAAGCAGTTGTGGTCTACTGCCTTTATCTGGATGGCACATCTTATGCTCACATTGCATACCTGCTGACACTGAAATGAATCTGTTGGGCATTGTAATGAACATGTTGATCAAAAATAGCAGTGGGAAAAAATTTACAATGAGTGAAAAGTGAACAAAAGAGGAAAAATGAGGTAAAACGAGGAAAAATGAGGTAAAACGAGGAAAAATGAGAACAAGAAACAGCATCAAAGATGGACAAGAAATAAGTAAGAATTTACAAATATTATTGTGGTATTTCTGCTAGTGAGCAGAAACACAATTTTCAATAAAAATCTTTGTACAAACTCAGTTGAATCTAACTGAAATCAACTGATACATATATTACAAATATATTAAATATGAATGCAAACTATAAATATTAATACAAATGCAGATTTAATCAGAATGTGCAGCTTTAAATTTAATACGTCTTAATAGGCATAAGGAAATGTATGATGATTCATATACATCTGTGCTCACTGAGAGATGTAAGACAAAGAAGAAGCAAGGGCTAATGAAAAGGCTCTCAACTCTGCAGAGAGCATGGATTGCAGTGGAGGTGGGTCACCATATCACACTCACTTTCCCAGAGCTGAAATATAGCATCGGAGATGCAGTGAGCTGGTGGACTGATGGCAGGTACGTGAATAATGCAGGGTTTGTGCATCAGAAGCCGGCAGACACGGCATGAAACGTTTGAATGATGCTGGAACCGTTAGAGGTGACAAGTTCTATATCACATCAAAATAATAACCTAAACGGATATTGGCTAAATAATTTGCACGAGTTGAAAACACGCCAGCTATTACTGAATGTGGTGGCGGTAGTAGGAATCAACACATCGGACGGAATAATTTTCCTTGTCACATAGTACATCGTCAGCGATATAAAGTAGCTGAAAGATTTCAACGGTAGGATCTAGTTGAGTTGCACTAAGTCAGAAATACTCAGGATATTGTTGACGTTCAAAATGATATTAATAGATTTATCGTACATCTGACGTGGAAAATTACCTTGGTCATTAGCGATATTATACCTTATATTTTATTTTATCAAATACACATTTTATAATATTGATATAATGAGGTGTAATATGTTTGATAGATTGACAAATTATTATCGAATCCTCCCAAGACTCTTCGGTGTGAAAGTCCATTGTAGGAGAAAAGAAACAGTGCAGACCGTTGCATGCACTCATAGTAATCCTAGAACTCGCGATGCTACGAAAGAAGATGTAGAAGACCGTCGCCGACAAATATCTGTTCAATCTGATATTAGCAACATCGACTATGAAGACGATAATGAGAGGAATGTTCAGCACCGAGATTCTTCTTTCTCTGACGAAAACATATTCCAGTGTGAGAGGGCTCGGAGGTCTTCGAGCATGAGCAGCATTACGTTTCATCCTGAAAGGGATTGCATTAATAGTTCTCGTCCCATTCTCGAACCTCGAGGTGCATCAGATGGAAGACTTATAAAAGTTGTTAGCAGAAGTAACCCTCATGTATTGAAAGCGAAAAGCGTCTATGTTGCTCGTTACGGTCGCGGATACATTCTTAAAGTCAAAAAGTTGTTTGGTTGTGCGACAAAGTTCACAATTATATTCGAGAATCATGGGGTTAAGACGTTAGCACTATCTAGACGACCAGGACAAAAAGGCGAATTTTTTTTCGTACGGGACTCATTTATTTCATGAAGTCACCGCGGTGCAAAACCTGGTCTCTAGTATTTTTACATTCCTCTGAAACGTCTGCATAGACTCTATTTCTGTTCTAATACAATTCCTGAACTCCCTTGTCAAATAAATATATTTTCCCGCTGCGTGATGCTATTTGCTAGTTTCGTAGACTACTACTGAATAATAAATTTTTTCAACTCAGCGAGTTGTTGCCATATTTTCTTTTGCTTTAGTTTTATGTGATCTATGTTATTATTTTTTTGTACTACCTTTGTCGCAATAAATGTTTTTCAGTTCCTTATTTATGACAATGATAAGAAATAATATTCTAAATACATTTGCTATCCACAGAATTCAACAATTTACTATTATCAGTTTTCATCTCCATAATGCACCACTTTTTTAATACACTCAGTACACAATCGTTAATAAGCCAATGCACATAAATTTTTGTTTTAAATTAGTGTTCTAGTTTTGGATTGCGGATTTTTTGTTACTTTCCTCCACCTGGTACAATCATCTTCATATTCAATGTCAGCTTTATATGAAATCCCACTGTTTTGTCGACACAAACATTTTTTGTTAGGATTACACTAAAAATTGAAATTTTTTAATGCTAATTCGAGTGAAGTAAAAGTTATGTTAGTAACACAAAATAAACTTCTACAGGATACAATTGTGCCGGCATCCTTCATGATTTCAAAAGATTTACAGAGAAAAAGTGCAAAACATCCAAGAAATAAGTGCTAATAAGGTGAAGAATAAAAGTCAGCGCAATTCAGTGTTAACAACCCTCATATATTTTCACCATATACTAGTAAAACTATGTAAATGAAATATGTAGCAGCATAGAAATAGGCCTGTATTATTCAATTTTTATATTTGCACCACCGTATGGTGGCCAAAAATAATGCATCGCCAATGAAAAGGTCTGTGCTCTTTTTTTTCAATTGGCAGCGAGAATAACTTGGCAATATATTCCTTTTCCGAGTAATTAACTAAGAAATGTTAGTAAGCCAGCATTCATTCGGTGATGTCGTTACATTTATGCCAATAATAAAGTTAAATTTCTGTATATACTTATAAAAGAATAATAATTCAGCTTTGAGATGAAATATTCTTTGAATAAATGAGACGACATGATGGTAAAAACGCCTGCTCGTTAATCAGAAGTAATAAAAATTGTTTCTTTCAATGTTGGTGCAGATTATCAGTTACTTTGTGTGGTACATTTAGTGAATTAATGTTGTATTTTTTGAACAATTTATTAGCAGAACAATTTATTAGCAGAACAGTTTATTAGCAGAACAATTTATTTGCAGAACAATTTAGCTGCAGAACAATACTTAATATGCGTCTTTCGGAGAGGTAATAAATACACGGGAAAGGATCACAGTATTCCCCTATATTTAATATATTTGTGATCCTAGAAAAGCGTGACTCACATAGTGAGCGATTTGAGTGTAAGAATAAATATCACATGACATATTATTGTGGAGTCGGTGGAATCAATACGTATAATGAAGAAATTATTCTTCATTCAAACCAAAACGCGTCAGCGATAAATTGGTGACTACAAGATTTCACTTCTAGGATTTAGTTGACGTTGCACTTCTGAGATTTTCAAGATTATATTGATGTTCAACATAATCTTTAAAGATACACTATAAATCTGACGTGGAAAAGATTGCTGGCCATTTTTTGATTTTGCATTATATATGATATGCATAATATATTATTATTTTCAGACTTCAGTAATAACAATTCGTAAAGATGGTAAAGCTCAGTATCCTTCATAGACTAACAAAGTATTATCGAAGCCGCCCAGTACCTACTACCACAAAAATTCATGGTAGGAGGAAAGAAACGGTGCAGACTGTTGCTTGCACTCATATTAACTCCAGGACTTGCGATGATATGAATGAAGATGTAGGCATCCGCAACCGACATATGTCTCTCCATTCTGACATTGGTAGCTTCGACTACGAAGGTGATTATGAGAGAGATGTTCGGCACCAAGATTCTTCATTTTCTGACGAAAATCTGTACCAGCGTGAGAGAGCGCGGAGTTGCTCGAGCATGAGCAGCATTACGATCCCTTTAGAGATAAGTTGCTACTCATCTTGTCGTCCTGTTCTTAAACCTCGAGGTGTATCTGATGGAAGACTTATTAAGATCGTCAGTAAAAGCAATCCTCACGTATTGAGAGCAAAAACTATTTATGTTCCCCGTTACGGTCACGGCTACGTACTTAAAATCAAAAAAAGATTTGGACGTGCGACTAAATTCATAATCCTTTTTGAAAAACTTGGAATCTTGACGATGGCTCTCTCTAGGCGACCAGGGCAGAAAGGCGAATTTTTTTTCGTGCGCGATTCAGTGATCGGAAACTGAAACATTCGTCGATATATGTCAATATATATATATATATATATATATATATATTTATGAAGCTTTGGCATGTTTCCATCGAGCCTTCTCATAATTTACTCTCTTCCCCTATGTTTAGTACCTCAATAGTTCCCCCCTCCTTGCCATAGAGATAGATGTATTTTCTGAGCTATTTCGACAATTACTCAGTAATTTCGCGTAGCACTGAAAACTAATATATATTATAAAAATTTATCTTGTTACACTTTTATGTTTCTTGTTGGGATACAAATTACTTGCTTGAATGTTGCACAAAATTTCTATTTTACGCCACATGAACTTGAAATTAAGATATATCTTACCATTTTAAACATTATTTAAATTCAGTTCTATACCGGCTGCTGCGACTTCTAAAAACTAGGTCTTTAAAGCGTTTCTTTTGTTTTAATTTTAGTAATAATCCATTAAAACGTTGGCTGGAATTTCTTCAGCTTAGACATTTACCTTTCATTTCTCAAGTATAATTTTAAATCTTTGTAAAAACTTCTCTGTGATGCCAAGACTAAAATGTTTATTGGTAATTAAATTTTTTAGTTGATACTCACGATATGTACAACTTAGAGGGATAGTATGTTACATCTATCCAGTTCACTAACAGATATGTGGAACGATAAACAAAATGCAAATGCATATTTATTTACCTTTCTTGTACATGCTATATCAATAGATTATAGCTTCAGCAATGCTAATGAACTGTCGAAGCCACTTGTTTTTGCTGTGCCTGCATGTCCTCCTCACCATGTTCATGCGGCAGAGTAATATCAGGAGTCTAATGTTAATACTTGATTAAACCTTCCATTGAGCTTCTCTCAAAATGGATTAAATTTTTGAAAATCATTTGGCTCGTTTATTTTTTTACTCTGCATACATTCCATGCTGCAACTGTTTGTCAGCAAAATATTTCTGTTTAAGTTTACATTAGAGCAAATTTTTTAGATTAAGTTTATGAACTTTTTTGTGAAATATAGGGTTGCTTCAACATTCTCTGATTGACCAGGGCGAAAAGAAGAGCATTTATATGAGAACTTTTAAGACTAAACGAATCTATCAGACATGATACTACTGGTCAATTCCCCTCATTTCTATATAAACGCATTATAGATTTTCATTTCTTTACCATACTTTTTATATCCTCTTGTAATGAAATGTACTAGGTACTATTTCTTTGTCAGTCTTGGTAGTATGTGTGATTTTATTATCTGAAGTATCAAAGGCTTTTGATTAGCATCCCATATTGTTAAATTGAGAGAACACATTCTTTGCTTAGCAGGGCTGTTTTAGTAGTGTAACACAATCAGTTAGGTTTAGAGGGTTAGAGTAGTATTATTGGCCATGGAATGAGATTTCTCTGTTAAAGTATGTGCAACAATCAGTAAGTGCATATATTACACTAGGTGAAGATTATGATGAACTAGATATTCTTGTAATGGATGGACATGTATTAGTAAGTGTGTTTCACAGCGTTTAATTTTGTGCGCTACATTAGTTTTCTAATAAATAAATTACATTTATCAACGCATGCTAATATTTTTATTTGCAGTTTATTATTAATACTGATACAAAGTTTGCCTATATTAATCCTTTATTTATGGATTATTTATGTATAATATTATTACTTTTATCTGTGCACTGCAATTATAAGATATTCTGGGTTGTTCATTATCTATGCATTACCAAGATTTCCAATGTGTCTCATCGCTGACACTAATGCTTTAATTTTGTACAAGTCCGATAATATCATTTCAAGGTATAAGAAATTATCTTGTTTAAAGAGCGTCTGAGTTGAGCAGGAATTTAGGCACGAGTCTACTTTATAACTGCTAAATAGGTCCTATAGCCACTGAGACATTTGATAAATATTTAATTTTTTAAGTAAAAAAATGTTTAACCCGTGCAATGTTTTTAGGACCGTAGATTCAACGTCGGCAGCCCCAAATTGGTGGCTGTAGTTGGGTATACAATGCGCCGAACGGAACAGTTTTCTTGATTTAGAAAAATGTCGTCAGCGTGACAGCACTAGGTAAGGTGAATAAAAGGTTTTCATTCAAAGATTTACTTGACGTTGTACTTCAGAAATCCTAAAGATATTGTTGACGTTCAAGTGATCTTGAAAGATTGCATCGTCTTTAACCTGACGTGGAATAGAGTGTTGCCATTTTAATAATTGTTTCATTACAAATAGATTTAATTAATATATTTCACAAGGTAGCATATAAATCTGAGAGAAGATGGTAAAGCCCAATATCCTTAATAAATTGACATATTTTTACCGGATCGGCCCAATACCTAGCGCGAAAGTCCAAGGTAGGAAGGAAGTAACGGTTCAGACTGTCGCGCGTACTCATATCAACTCTACTGCTTACGACGACGCGAATGAAGATATAGGCGTCCGCAGCAGAGAGATTTCTGTTCATTCCGATATTAGCGGTCCCGATTACGATGGTGATTTTGAGAGAAACGTACGGCACGAAGCTTCTTCCTTTTCTCGCGACAAATCATTCCATTGTGAAAGACTGCAGAGATCGTCAAGCCTAAGTAGCATTACAATTCCATTAGAGATAAGTTGTTTTTCAATATCTCCTCCCGTTATTAAATTTGGAGATGAATCGGATGGAAGATTAATAAAAGTTATGAGCAGAAGGAACCCTCATATTTTGAGAGCGAAAACTATCTACGTTCCCCGTTATGGACGTGGCTACGTTCTTAAGATTAGAAAAAGTTTTGGCCGTGCGACTAAGTTTATAATCGTCTTCGAGAAACATGGAGTTATGACGTTAGCTCTCTCTAGAAGACCAGGGCAGGAAGGCGAATCTTTTTACGTATCAGATTCAGCGATTTGAAATTAAAATTTTCAGCATATATATACGTATATATGTATATATGTAATTTTCTTCCTTTTTCATTGAGTTTGTCTCATGAGTTGTTTTGTTCCCTGCTGCCTGTACTTAGTTAATGTTCCCTCTGCGATTTTGGACATATTTTCAGAGATCCTACGACGTTTTTTGTGATTTCGCAATACATTGCTGAAAATTAATTTGCATATATTTGAATTACTTTTTGTGTCACCTTTTTTTCTGCGATTATATTTACTTGTAAAGTGTTTTTCAAATATCTCACATTTTAAGTGTTTCATTAATACTATGAAATTACTTTCGACTAATACAATTATAACTTATAAAATATACTATGACATTTATACAAAAGTTTTTTAATGTTAACGTACATTTTTTACTTGTATCTTTTCTAGGACATATCTAATGTTTTTCGATATTTATTGCACAAACTGTAGACAAACTATTTATTGCAATGAAAACCAGAAGAATATTAAATTCATCGGAATTATTTTTTCATGTTAGTTTTCAACAATGATATCAATCATCATCACCATCTTAAACATTTTACATCAAAGGTACGTAATTCTATACTGCTTAGAATTCAACTTTTTATTTACAAATTGTGCGATGCTACACTAGAAGGAAATGAGTTTTATGGCATCATAAAATGTACTCATCTTTTTTCAAAAGCATACAGCTGTTCTCAGTATCAAGTCTCTGTCACATAAAGGAATGTTGGATGTATTCATGATTGGATTTAAAAGTTAACACCTAGCTGATATAATTACGATATTTAGATTCAAAACTACCCTTTCAGGGCCACATCTTGTACCAATTTGATAGGCAACATTCAATGACATCTGGTTTTTTTCTTCTTTCGCATATTTTTCGTTTTAGTTAGGAATAGGTATACGTGTTTTTCTTGACCCCATAAAAAATTTGATATCTTCTTTTGGAAGTTTAAGATTCTTCATGCTTTTACTTGAGAGGTTGTTCTTTTCATCAACTTACAATAGAATTTGCGTATTAATTTTGAAGATTCTTTTTTTAGTATTAATAATGCATGTTTGACATTTAATAATATGCAATGAAATTATTTGTATAGTTTGAAATTGGACTATTCTGAATCAACGTTCAATATGAATGAAAAAACTAATTTGCACAATTTTACTAAAAATTATTTCGAAATATCCTGGGCACAGTAACTTTTCGTAATCCACCTTGCACACTTTATCGCGCACAGAACACTGAATTCGAAAATGTTTTGTACTGCTAGTTTTTTAAAAATGCTATAGTAGCCTGAAATGTTGATAAAAATTTACTTGTGTACGAGTACGTAATTCTAATATTTTCGGTGGGATTGAATATTCGTTTTTTTGGTTTTATAAGAAACTGATTAGAGAGACTTTAAAGTATGGGCAGCGTAGTTTATCAGAATAGATGCAGTCAGTTACGAACTGAAAAAATTTAAGTACGAATTGTTGACAATGCTACACTTGAGCAATTCAGGATTGACTCAAGATGCTGACGATGTCCACAAATTCTTCCACATCATTCAAAAGTGACGTGGTTCAAAATGTTGTGAATTAATATTCGATTGTTCACATTAATTTGCAACTTAAAGTTTATCTTTAATAACACGAATCTCGCACAGTACCAAATGTCAAACTAATTTTTCTGAACTAGCCAGACGGCGTGTAATGAATTGTTTACAAATTAGTTACATATGTGATGCACTATATTGTTATGACCTATCATCGATTATTCATAAGGTCAAAGTTCATTGCAAGAAGAAAAACTAAGCCGAAGATGGCTGGACCTTCTCAATCTAGTATCAATGAGGAAGCATTATATCGCAAAAAGAGGCCCTTTTCTCAGAATTCTTTCAAATCACATAAAAATTTTTTTGAAAGTGATGGTGGAGCGTTCCGGGATGAGAGGCTATCTTCAAGCATGAGTAGCATCACTCTCCCATCGGAGATTCGATATGTAGGTGTCGCTCGTCCCATCAACCCCCTGAAATGCGTCATAAGCGGGCGCGTGCTGAAGCAAATAAGTAGGCGTGAGCCCGATGTACTGGAAGGAAAATACATTTATAATCCTCATTTCAAGCATGGGCACGTTCTTTTCGTCAACAAACGCTGGGGTCGTGCAACAAAGTTCACTGTCGATTTCGAAAGGGATGGAATTCGTACTGTGAGATTATCCCGTAGAGATGGGCAAAAAGGAGAGGTGTTTTTCGTACGTGACACCGTGCTTTCTTAGCTGTTATTGGAACTGGATGGCGCCAGTGGAGAACCAAATTCATTTTCCCTCAATTTTGTGTATGCAGATATGTATATATATCATACTAGGATCTTAGCAACAATTCCGCAACTTTTCAGCCTTAGATATTGATAGAGCATAAAATGTAAATTCTTCTCTTTATCTGTCTTGTTTTTTCTTCATGTATGTTGAAGTTCATACATAATTATATCTCTGGGCGCTACATATTGCGCATCTTTATATCGACAATTTTCAAGTCTGACTGCGTTAAAGCGCAATGAATGTATTGCGCTTCATTCGTGAGTTTTAATATTTTACTCGATTAAAAGCCCTCTAGGATGGCATAACAACAATTCTTTAAAAAACTCGGCTCAGGTGTCCATATTCACTTAAAATCCAAAAAGATTTAGTAATCTTGAGGCCAAAAGAATTATATTGGATTGGCTAACCTTTCTATTCACATGTAAAGTTTGCGGAATTTGGAAATATTACCAATTAATTTTTGGAATTTAATGTCTTAATGAGAGCTACTTCAAAGGGCCAACGATTGTGTTTAGAAATCTTCATTTCCTGTGAAAAATGTCTGAGTTCATTGAATAAACATCAATCAAGAGATTCTCGTACACGTAATCCAAATAAACAGAGCATATGCTTACATATTGATGAAATGTTTTTGAAAAAAGTTCTATCTCCATAGAATTTCTAAGTTAGTAGCTGTCAGATATTTTGTACAAATCATCTGTAAAGTTTATTCAGTGAAACGCATCTGTTTCAAAATAAAGAAGTAAAAATGAACAAGTAGAAATTCAGCCCGCTTGAAAACTACAAATTTTCCACAGAAACATGATGCAATAGAAATCCTGCATAATAAATCAAGATCTTTTTTCGCTGTTACACATAATGATGCTTCAACCATTGTCACACAATGCAAAAAATTTGTCCAGCGTTAATGAAACTGGACATGACCATCTAATTCTTTTCGCTCAATTCAACTCAGCTATGAAAACAGAAATATTTTTAAAAAGCTGGCAATCAGACAAGAGTGATAAAATTAATTAACAGTCATCTGCACATGTCCCATTGTACAAAGTATATTTACAGCAAAATATTAAATTTAAGCTTTTTTATGACAAATCTGAAATTAATTTCCAGTTTTTCAATTAATCAGAATGGAAAAAGGTTAATTGACTTTTTTAAAATGGACATCTAAATTTTTCATTATTGCCATATTGATTTGAAAGTTTAAATAGATATTATCACTCATCTAACCAGAGCCCGACACACTTATCTACACTTTAAAACGATCCCATTTAAGTCACTAGTCGATTCGGAAGTTGCAAATTTATAAATGCAGGGGGGATATCCAGGGGGGCACCCAGAGTGGGAGGATTTTGACATGTATATAGCTCCCACATTTCAATCCCGCATTTTTCGAATGCCTTTTTTACTGAGGGTAGTACATCAGAAGGGGGCCAATCCCCCTCAGGGGTACCCAAAACTGCCCCAGCGTAAGATTGACCAGCTGCAGCTGCTGCCCCGCTATAGTAAAAGCATACCCAGCTAGTAAAAATAATAAACATTAGACCAAGTTTAAATCATCTACTAAAAGTTTTCTCTGTATTATAAATTTTTCGTATAAAATCTTATGATTTTTTATGAAAAATTCTATGAAAACTATATGTAACGAAATAACTTATTTATTTATTGATAATTTTATGATTAATGAACACAAATATATAAAAGCACCTCTGGTAGTATAAACAATAAACTCTGGATATAGCAAATCTGTCCGGACCACATAATCAAATCATTTTATTCGAAATCCGTTATATCCTAAATCTGAAGATCAACTTGGCACGATAAGATTTTTTGTTTTTTCATTGAAGTGAAGATTTATCACAAGCAAATTGGGTATATTCGAACAATGTACTGTACTAGCACGACCAACTCATATGATAGAAAATCAAAAACTTGATCCCATAGATGTGGTACAATGATTTTTAACCTAATCCAAGGATATCATTTAAAAAAGGAAAAGCTCATTTTCAAATTTATAACTTAACCCAATTTGCTATGTTTAGACACTAATAAAAAACATATAATTTATATTTCATGTACATTATTCTAAAAAATCAATTGCTTATTTTATGTTCTCTTTCTTAAAGTCAATGCCGTATAAAAAATTGTCCTCTCCTATTTATATAAGCTACCAATATAAACTATTCAAAATATATATCAGTTGTGATAGGGCATGACCTCAAATCATCCGCAGCATCCACAATTCTCCAGTATTCTTTACTTGTAACACCATTATCAAGCACGCTGAAGTAGAAAGTACCCGGGACACTACCTCGTCGAACTCTGTAATGGCGACGACGCCATACTGTTTCTCCACTTAATGTATCTACCTGGAAAACTGTACATAGAAGAAAGCTTAACAAGACATCTCAAATTCTCATTTATCTGACCTTGCGGGAAGTATCATTAGGTAACTTTGATTTAGCACATGAACATATATATATGTAATGCTATTAGCCCTTTTTATTAGAAAACCCTCATTAGCTCTAGTGATATGTGTCGCTAGGCATTCTTTACTTATACATTAAATAACAAATTGGCATTTAGGCCTGATTGCATCTTTTCCTTTGCTGAGCTATAGATGTCGGAGTGTTATAAAGCTAATGCGCAGTGACAACTAATAGTTGAAGTTTTCGGCGAAACTGTTAACAAAACCAATTCCATACTGCCACATCATCATCGCCCCGTTAACCATAGGCTATGCGTTTTCTATTTAATGCAACAGAACTAGCGGTATCTCTAAATATCTTGCACAAGTAGATAACGTTCCATTAATGATTCAACATTGCATTTCTTTTTTTCTCTCTTGACATAAAACTATTGAGGATACTATCGCATCACAAATGCAAGCTTATCGCAAAAATTAGACAAATCGGACCTGCACCAAGCTTTGGAATGAATATAATCTATGAGCAATTTTACTACAATTCACTTAATTTGGTGTAGACATACTCATCTAAATTTTTATAATAGCTAAAATTTACCTAAGATAAAACAAATAAATATGACAGTAATGATAAAGACTTGAAAAGGTAAACACAGGCTTTCATGACTTTTCAGCTCATTATAAGTTCATTTTCTAAAAATTCACATCTCATAACATTTTCTGAAATGCAATAAAAGCTTCATAATAATTTAGCGACATAACCTACACTTTCACCTGGTTAGCCACATGCAAGGAAAAAATTTAAATGTTAAAAAAGTTCAATTTTACCGTTTTGAGGTGTTAAAGATAGCGCTTACCATTCATTATAGTACATATAATTACATGTTAGCTCATCAGCAGATACTGACTAGTTGACTATGCATATATAGTATAGAAGTCTTTATTGAATTACAGCCATAGAAATCGTTCTTGATTAATCCTAAGGTGAAGATTGGATTATAAACGTGAGACACATTAATTTACCTGGATCATACCAAACTTGGCCTACTCCCTTTCCCCTGTAAAATATCTGATGCTGATTTGGGAAGTAATCATAAGCAGGATTTTGCCCGCATGCAATTTTCCATGACCACTTCTTCAGGTTCTGATTTGTATCATCAATTCCAAGCCATCCTATTAAGATATCCTAAATAAAGAGTGAAAATGTAACATTTGACAGTTTGAAACTGTCTTTCTCATTCAGAAGAGTATAATCAAGCAAGCAAACAAGGATGAATTCAGAAAACAAGCTGTTGAAAAAAATATTTGCCGTACAATTATTGAAAAGTTGATTTTTGTCACTTTTTTACAATAGATCAGATTTTTGCATTTTTACATTCTTAGTAACTCTTCCTTATTTGCCCACCACGTTAAACTAGATCCAACGCAACCATCCACATCAATGTTGTCTATAGAAAGCAAAGATGCCTACCTTTAAATATGTTCAGCAATCATACTCATAGGCTAATTTTTTTCAATATTAGAGCAGAAAATCGCAATATTTGGAAAAGAATAGACAATTGAGTACCTCTGCAGTTTCAAAATCAAGATTTTGACCTCTAAATGTATTCATAGGCATAGGATTAGGCATCTTTGGTAAATCTGCCGTGTTTTTCATGCAGTTGTGCTTGGTCATTACACATAGACTGAATTGCTCCATTGCCGGACTTTCATATGAAGTGATACATCGATAGGCGCAAACCTATTAAAACATGTCCAAATATTATAATTACAAATAAGCACTAAATCATAAATGGTGTGACACATTTTACAGAGATCAATCCAGATGAATAAACTTGGTTTGCATTTAATGATTTTTAGAATTAAGCCCATACCAAAAAATGCACATTATGGCCACTATAAGCTTAATCAAACGTATAAATCACATTTGCAGTATTGATATTGGAAAATTTGCACTGGTGGCCTATGTCGGGAATTGCCTAGAGAAAAAGTATAAATAATATTCTAGAAAAGGTGAGAGCATTCTTAATGGATTCAATAAACCGAGCAGCTCTTGGTCATACATTTTTTATCGAAAGAGCTAAAACACGTACCTGATCGTTGGGCGGACATTTGTCAAGGCATTCAAGGCAAGCTTTACATGAAGGCTGATTCACACAGGTTAATAGCTGCGATCTACAATTGCGCACAATGCAACCAAGCATACGCAATCCACCTTTTTTTCCCAAACCCTGCGCTGCTGGCACGGGTGTTACATATGCATTAATAAGACTGAGTATCATGAAAGTTAAATCTTCCGAAGAACAGCGACGATAAAAATCGTTAACTAGCTTAAATAGGGCGCGGTCATCTCCACTCCCGCCACGCAGTATAGATCGGACTAACGAGAGACGAGAGGGAAGGCCGGCAAATGACGAAGGCCTATATTTTCCAAGTTTCGTAATGGCTTCAAGTTCTGAAAAAGAATCAAACACCAATCGCGTTGGTATCTGAGCTTTCTCAATAAGCTGAGCAAGATCTATCGCCGGCATTTGGTCTGATATACCAGTAGCAATAAAAATATCAGCGTCTTTACAAGATTGTTCAATTACTTCGAAACAATTAGGATTCGTTACCGAATAAGGAACAACTATCATAGAAAACTCTCGCTCATCAGCCCATTGAACCCTTTTTGAAATTTGTTGCATGACATCAATCCATGTAACATATTCATCAGATTCTGCGTACTTCATTGGACTATTTAAATTTTCAGGAATAACACAAACTATTTTAACTTTCTCTTCATTCTGTTCTCCCAGTAATTTATTCTTTTCTGGAGTAAGCATACGTTGATTAGTAGATCGCCTCGAAACATCTGAGAGTGTTCCCAAACCAAATCCAAAAATAGGCAAGAGAATAAAAAAGATCGCCCGAATCTTTATCATTATGTATTAGAGATGATATGATTGTCTTTCAATCATTTAAAGCGACAATGATATCATTTGCTTTTTAATATCAGTAACACAAAAAATTAATTTTTTACAGCACTATCAAAAATTTTGCTGAAAAATGCTAGTTCGATAATTAGTTCAAATATTGTTCTAAATTGACGTTTTAAATATTCCAACGTAAATATTATAGATATTGTCCAACAAATCGACTCTATAGTACTACCACAGAAGGGTATAAGATGGCATATCGTTCCGGTGGTACTCGTGGCGGTGCTGATCAATTTCGATGGGACGACGTGAAGCAAGATAAATATAGGGAATCATACTTGGGGCATTCCTTGCATGCCCCAGTTGGTCGTTGGCAAAAAGGAAAAGATTTGACCTGGTACGCAAAGAAGGGAGAAAAATCGACGAGCGTCGTAGATTCAGAAATCGAAATTATTCGAAAGCAAGATGAAGATCTCATTAGACAAGCTCTAGGGCAGGCACCAATAAAGCGTCCTGGTCAAGTTGAAACACTTCAAGATGCCGAGCTTAAACAGCTTTTGGCGAAAGGAGCATCTGAGCATGATGATGTTTATGTTGAACGAGTATCTGGATTAGGAGCTGCTCCTGCTAAAGGCCATGATCATCTGCAGCAATCATTGGCTGAGCGAGAGCTTTCAAGAAGGGCTCGTGCTGCGGAGCCTCATCGTCTGCACGAATCCGACATAGTAAAGGTAATTGATTATCCTGTCCAAAAAGAAGAGAGTGAACATACAATAGAAAAACAAAAACGAAAAGCCGCAAAAAAAGAAAAGAAAGAAAGAAAACGAGAGAAAAAAGCTATGAAAAAAGTTTCCAAGAAAGAAGAAAAAAAGCGTAAGAAACGAAAACGCGACTATAGCTCAGACAGCAGCTCGTCTTCTTCAAAATCTGATCATCCAGTGCCAAGACGGAAACGATGCAATCGTAGTTCTTCTCCGAACAAACTTTAATAAAATGTATATAAATCCTTTTCTAGAAAGTAAGCCACATGTTTGCAAAAAAAAATTTTATACCAAATACACGATATTTTTAACAAGTATTTATTAAAGGATTGAAAACATCTTTTAACTTATTTGTGACTTGATACGTACATTCATTTAAATGGAATATTTTGTTGTCTCTGAAATTCCATGTAATGCTCGACAAAATTTTTCAATTAATTTTGCAGTTTTCTTTTGAATTGGTATGCATATCTAGTGCTTTATAAAATTTTTTGGAAAATGGAACTTTGAGCGAAAAAAGTTATTTCAAAATCTGATGAAGCACTCGGCTCTACAGGTTTCAATTTTTGGCATAAAATGATACTTAATGTAATTCCTCCGACTTAGGGATGTAAAGTAATTATTTAATCGATGTAATACCTTTATTGGCAAGAAAGAGTTCTTCAACTGAGATGCAATAAACTAAAGAGCCTTTTGAAAGCTTTATACAGATGGCATGGTGAATAAAATAACTGTACCGCCACTATTTTCATTACAATATGGAAATGAAGTTAACTCCATTTTACACTAACATTTGAAAGTTTTATCGCTAATATCAAGGATAATATAAACTTTGGTATGATTATCTTCAGAAAGAGAATCAAAATTTGTAAAACTTGAGACTCGGATCATAGATAGCAAATATAATGCTAATAAACTGCGTCCAACTATTGACGCACCGAGAATTTTAGTATTATTATTCCATCCTTATTTCATGATTCCTTGCTCGCTAGTAAAAAATATGAATTCACAGAGCATCTTACTGGAACGATAGAATTTGATGTTTTCCTTATTAATGGTAATTTTTTGCCAATTTCCATTTCTCAAAGGTCTGGTTTTCGCCTTTTTTAAACTTGTACAGTTAATCATCCTTCTGTGCTAATTGCATGAATCTGAGCCTAAAAAAGCCTAAATTGAATTTTTGCTTAACTAGGGCTTACAAAAACATCTGTATTGAGAAGTCGTAAAGCTTGTAGTATTTGTTGGTGGTATGCAAACTTTGTGCAAATGTTGGAGCTATAGTATTTAGGGTGTAACTGAGTGGCAGTTACAAAAAAGAATAGCTCAATATTAATGCAAGGAAACCAAGAGTGAAATGATGTTATCTGTAAAAGTCCTTCTACTTGAATGAGAATACGAATACAATCAACATAGCATCGTGGATATAGAAACAATAGTCAATAGAAATGTTATAAATTAGCTTTCAGGTTTATCTGAAAAATCTTCTCATTGAGAATTGCTAGCAATGTCAGCTTTGAATAAGAAATGAATAAATCATTGGATAAAATATTTCATAAAAATATAAAGCATTATTATTACCATTGGCTGTTTAGAACACACCAAACAGCAAATACTATGCTGCGACAAATTTAGCTATTGTTCTAAAGATTCAAATTTGATGAGATAGATTGATTTCCCAAAAGGCAGAAGCGATGTTAAGTTTCAAGGGAAAGAAAAACTCTGGCACGTCTGAGTGGTTCATGTACTTTGAGTCATGATTGATCTTTAAATTATTCTTTTTTAAATTTATTGTGTTCATTAAAATATAAACAAATGCTTGCTAAATTTGAAAAATTTAAATTCCTACAGAATATAAAAAAAGTCTCACTCTGCGCTATGTTTCGTACAATACTTGTCTACATTCATTTCCAATAAAAATAGGAAGTAAAAAAACAATGATGCTCATTACATGCTAAATGCAAACTTCCTGTATCCGGGTAAACAAAAGGTTGAAATATAACTACATTTCATGCTTTCAATATGATTTATACTGGAATTTAATCCACCTTATCTAATTAAGTATCTGATGCGAAAGTTCTAAAACAAGTGAAAATTTTCTACGAAAGCCTCATGTTTGAAAAAAGCGAATTCTATTTCAATAAGTTCATGTCTTTCACAGCAAAATTGCCCATGAGAAAAAATGGTTATTTACTTTAGAAGCGCCTCAGGTCAAAAATCCAAAATTGAAACATGCTAAGGATATCATCAACATGGAGCGGCATACCACAGTAGATTTATGTCATTTATATAAATTAAGCAAATATGAAAATAATTTTAATAATTTTGATTCTGTAAATTTAATACTTGAATTGCAGTTATTGGTACCCCTGAAAGGTTCAAAGCATTTATAAAGTGACTGCTTTAATATGTTTCGTGGTGGCTTTTGATTCCAGTATGATAGCTTACTAATCTTAATCAACAATGCAGAAATACCAACATATGATAATAAGCATGATTAGACAATTTTTTATGCCATACTTTGCACTGATTAGAAAGGATGATACACATGAAAACAAAATTTAATATTTATGAATCAATGTGCAGATTGGTGGACATTTAGGTTACTACGTCGAGCGGCAAAAAAATGTTCAAATCATCATGCTACAATCAGAATGCTTTTCTAAATCTTACTACAGTCCTTGTATTCTTGTTAACAGGTATCGCTTCTACAACAAAACAATGGCATTATCTTCTATGATACTATCGAGCGCAGTAGCCATATCGTTGGCGTTAAACCAATCTTGAGTATATTTGACAATACCATCAGTTCCTATAACTGTTGCAGTACGAGCACCTTGGGCGTATGTACACCAGACAGGCTGCGAAAGCCCTGGAAAATAAGGATTATCAGGGAGATAGTCAGCTAGTAAGTATGATAGTGGATGAACCATAGAAACAATTTTGCGCGTCATGTTCAATCGATCCTCGTATGTCCGCGCTTGACTGACGACACTCCAAAAGTTTATTCGAATGGTGCCATCGTCGAAGTTCGTACCTGGAGGCATAGGGTGTGGCTCGGCGGCTACGAGGTGCACAAAAGTAACTCTATCATGATATGAAGAAATGAGAGATGCTTCATGCCAATATGCGCAGGCTTCCCAAGGATAACTTGTGCCCATGCCTTGAAATGCTGGACAAGTGAACATTCCCCATATCAAACATACTGGTTTATTCTGCTTTAATGCATCCGACAGTGTCCATGACTTTCCCTCGAGCGTGTGGAGAGTGAAGTCAATAGCTCTTTCTCCCGCATTTATAAGGATCTACCATAAAAATAACATTGATACAATGGTGATATTTATTTTCTCGAAGATAATAGCATGGGGCACATTGATAAAATAATTCAAGTTATTTGCCAATAAACTAAACTGAGTTAAGGACTTGACCAAACAGCTATAGAATAAGTAAATTTGCGCTACCTTTGGGCTATCAACGTACTTGCATCTAATGCAGGAAGTTCTATCGTAATTCTCATCAGGGAAATTATAGCAGTTGCTATCAAGCTCTGACGAAGGACGCAATCGCAATTGGGAAACGCTTGCTAGAAATTGGAAAACAAGAACTTGCAAGAAATATAGACGCCTCGCAAGCATTTTTTTTCATGTTATGTAATGCCTAGCTAGTGTCGTATAAAATATTCAGAATTACAAGAAATTTGCAAGATTCTCACTGCGGTACGTATCAAAGAAAAAGATATGCCCATATGCTCTTTTTAGTGTCCTCCATTGACATGGATATAAAGATTAGGGTATTTTGTTGCAACAGATCACAATTATCTTGTGACAAAGTTCCATATTCCACTATTATGCAAAATTGCTAGTGACTTCTTTACGATTTCAGGTATGTAGGAGATGCACTTGCATCTCCAACATCTTCAGTAACTTCACATTTCTCATCGTCTTACCTATCTCAGTGGAATGCTGTCTCAGCAGCATTTCGTTTTCTGGTATGCTAGTGGGTTTAAGTCTTCTATACATCTTATCAATCTAATATACCTATTTCTTTTTTATTTTCTTCATTTGCTTTGCTTTTACCTTACTGCTATCACCTTTTTGTTTGTCTAGCATTGTAATCAGTATGGTAGCACCTCCTTTCCTTTCTTCTCGCTAATTTCTTTTGCAGGATTGATTAATTACCATTTGTTAACATTGCCCGGTCAATGTTATATTTTTTGTCATAAATGTTTGAAATATGGCACAACATAATTACCTAAAAATCCTTATTTTCAATGCTGGACAACTCTGTGTCCTGTACGAAGCACAAGGTTTCTTGATAAGGTATGGTGATATGCCCCAAAAGCAGTGATTTATGCGTATATAGTGTGAGCTAACCATATTTGTACAGGTACATTTATGTACAGAATGAAATCATAGTTTATTTCTTCCGTTTGAAAGCCATACTAACGATTGTAGCTATATTGCTACAGCGTCCTTAAAGTGCTAGTGAAAAAGAGTAGATAATGATTTGAGACCGTGCCATCTCTATAACAATGCTCTTTTGAATTTGAAAAGTCAATTTTTTACTAATGTCTGAAATGTTTAGATAATCTACTTACTAAATCCAAAAAAATATAATGAAAATTTTATTTTGATTATATGTGCATCTCGTTTCTATACTGGTCAATAGCATAACTGGTTCATGAATACTATCTGGAGAACAAGGTCAACCAAAAGACCTAACTCACTATGTATATCAGAACAAGGCAAAAAACATACTCTTCAAAAAATTAAATGGGAAAACTGAATGCATCATTAATTTACTTTCGTATCGATTCTTTTCCGCACTTCAGAGAACAAGAAATCATTACATAGCAGTTTCCCAAAATCATTTGAGAAAATTATCTCGCCAGTCAACACCTAGAAAATTTTTATTGAAAATTTTGAAACATTTTTGATAAAATTGTTGATTCGCAAAATGTCAAATTGTTGATGCATAGAATGTCATATTGTTGATTTATAGAATTTCAAATTGTTGAAGAACATTAAGATTCGTTAAAATAGCTCATCGCCTACTAGTTGAGAACAGAAATTACTTAATTGCCGAAAATCCTATATGTTGATGAGACGTGACTTTTTCTCCCAAATATTTGTTTTTCTATTTGATGTAATTACTTCACAATCGCAATTGCGTCCTTCATCAGAACTTGTTAGTAACTGCTACAATTTCCCAGATGAAAACTACAGTAGAACGTCATGCATACAATGCAAATATGGCTATAGTCCGAAGGTATTACATACTTATGAAATGCATTGTTATTTGAATGATACAACTGTTTTTGGTGATATATATTATATTTTCATGGAGCACAATGATTTAATATTAAGTTTTTGATGAAAAATACTAACTTTTATTGATATGTTAGTATTTAATATGATAGTGAATAAAGTGCTTGTGAGAAACTGAATTCGCGTGATTACCTTCGTATATTTTTCTGGTAGATTTTTATACATACAGGAGAAAAAGCTGTTGATTTTACTCTCCATACACTAGAGGGAAAACCATGGACTCTGTCTGACGCTCTGAAACAGAATAAACCAGTATGTTTAATATGGGGAATGTACACGTGTCCAGCATTCCAAGGCATGTGTTTGAGTGATGCTTGGGGGGCATGCTCGTATTGGCACGAGGCATCACTTGTTTCTTCATACCATGATAAAGTTACATTTGTGCATCTTGTCGCCGCCGAGCCTCATCCCGCCGCCCCAGATACCAACTTTGACAAGGGCACTATTCGAATATACTCTTGGAGTACTGTTAGCCAAGCGCGGACTTACGAAGATCGATTGAACTTGACGCGCAAAATTGTTTCTATGGTTCATCCACTATCATACTTATTAGCTGACTATCTCCCTGATAATCCTTATTTTCCTGGGCTTTCGCAGCCAGTCTGGTGTACATATGCTCAAGGTGCTCGCACTGCGACAGTTATCGGAATCGATGGAATCGTCAAATATACTCAGAATTGGTTCAATGCCAACGATATGGCTACTGTGCTTGATAGTATTATTGACGATAGTACTACTGCTGTCGATTAAGCTGTCGTCAAAGAGAATACTAAAACTGTAGAAAGATATTAAACTGTGTTTACGTTTAATAGATTTTGTAGGTTAAACATTATGAACACTCGTTGCAATGTCAATTTTCTAATTTTAAAGCGCATTAAAATGTTAAATTAAAAGCAATAACATGCTATGGCAAATGTAAATATGCAACGATCATCTTTTCATCATGTTAAGAAGATCGTCATACAGATTGGTATATTTATAATTGCCACAAATCCTTGAAACATTTCACTTAATTCAACAAAGAAAAAGTGAGTTATGACATGTTTTAAAATGCAATGGCAATTAAAATTCATTTTTACATTGAGTCATGCGAAATATTTGCTGTTTCTAGAGCATCAAGCTAATGATTGATTAAAGTTGCAACGAATAAAATCTAATAACTCTTCGATACCTAGTGAGATGTTGAAACTTCCATAAATGCTATATACCATCTTAGCAATGTCTTATGATTTAGTCAATTTAAACCAATCAAAATCATGTAGAGCATCACTATATTGTCCCCAGAGGTTATATTTGAAAAGAGTCGATGTTCACATGGTATTTAACCTCTCAAATAAGACTCAGATACTGCGAACTTTATTTTTTACTGCATATTATTCTTTGGCCAATTATATGCAAATAATAGACAGAATAATTCAATGTGAGATGTGCTACCTCCTGGAATTCGGCAATGTATATAGTGTATACTAGGACCTTTTTGGAGCATAATTTCAATCTTAGGAGATAATTCGAACTTTATGTTTATTTATTTTGAACATTGCCCATCTTACACAGAAATGATCTTGAGAAACTAACAATAAGTGCACTCACTACTTGAAAATTTCTTCTCAAGCAGATGTTAAATAAGTGGTGATTTTTGCGCATCAATTTCCAGATGACAAAAAGGAAAAGTTCTGCATCAAAAAAATTCTATGTCGAATACCCAGATCTAATTCTAAAAGAGATTTGCTGGAATTATTTATGCCTAACAAACAAAGCAAGGAAAATATAAAATCAAAATCTTTATTCAGCTTGACAATTAGAATAAGTATCTCATAATCTTTCTAATATCTGAGTATTCTTCTTAGGCAATAGCTCTGCTTCAACAGCGGCATTATCTCCAATAACAATATCTAATGCAGCAGCCATATCATTTGAATTAAACCATTCTTGGGTATACTTAACAAATCCGTCAACGCCTATAACAGTGGCAGTGCGAGCACCTTGAGCATATGTGCACCATACAGGCTGCGAAAGACCAGGAGAATATGGGTTATCGGGAAGGTAGTCAGGAAGTAAAACAGACAAAGGATGTACTTTGGGAATGATTTTGCGTGTCATTTCGAGGCGATCCTCGTACGTTAGCGCTTGACTGACTGTACTCCAGTAGTTGATTTTAACCGTACCAGAATCGAAGTTAGTGTCTGGAGGAGAAGGATGCGGCTCGGCGGCAACGAGATGCACAAATGTAACTTTATCAAAGTATGCTGAAACGAGCGATGCTTCATGCCAGTATCCACAGGCATCGAAAGGCGCGGTGGTGCCCATTCCTTCAAATGCCGGACATGTGTACATTCCCCATATCATGCAAACTGGTTTATTCATTGCTAGTGCATCAGATAATGTCCAAGATTCTCCCTCAAGAGTATGAAGCGTAAAATCGACAGCTTGGTCACCAATGTCCAAAAGCACCTACCAATAATAAAACAAATTAGATATAGCGCTAGAGCCACATCCACATCGATTTCCGCAACATTTGTGTTGAATTCTTTTAGATTGGAAATGAATAACGCATGCGCTATGAAAAATTTTATTAATCTACCTTCGGGCTATCACCATACGTGCATTTAATGCAATTTACTCTATTGTAATTCTCATTTGGAAAGTTGTAGCAGTTATTGTCAAGTTCCGACGCAGAGCGTAATTTCAATTGCGAAATGCAGCTCGGAAACAATAAGACGATTACTTGCGCCAGCAGTAGTTGCCTCAAACTCATAACTTTTCTTCCAGAGAATGGAATGTTAATATTAAACACTTGCTGAAGTCTTCCAGAAATTTCTTATCAAATTAAAATGCTTTGGAGTTTTTAAACTAGTTTAATAAAAAAACTAGTTAAAGCATATTTTTTGGAATGGGAATATGATTTGGCAAGATATTTAACCGGTATGTTGCCGGTATTTAGAGCATTTCTCGAGACTGCACTAGTTTCCAAACGCTACCCCAAAATATTTTGTTGAAAAAGCCTTCGGATTAGGGATAAAAGTTAGGTTACTTAATTGGAACAAAATTAAAAAACAACGGCTGAATCCGAAAGGTTGTTGGCTATATATTTGGGGTCACCTTAGGAATATAAGATCATACAAGGAAAAAAGATTCAGGAGGGGGGAGGGCGATTCCTCCTCCCCACCTTCTCAAAAGTGATGCATTTAATATAAACAACAAAACTGAAACAACCATTATTATTTCATCCTTTTATTTCTGATGGATTTATTTCTTTACCTATTTTATTTTTCAAAAGGTTCAATTTTTGCTCTTTTAAATTATTTGTTAGTGTTTTAGTGTCTCAACCTTTGAATCCTAGCCCAATGCATATCTGTCATTTTATTAACTAAAATAAATATCATTTTATATAACCAATCATATTATCTCCTCAAAATACAAAATTGCAACTAAAAAAGCTAATTTGAACATTTATTTTGTTATTTTGAACTCATCTTAACAAGAAATTTGATTTGCCGTCACATCTCAATTTTAACCTGATTACTCGAATTATAGAGGGTAACCAGGATTCCAAAATCTTATTTTTCTAGGGACGACAACGCAAGCACTAAAGTACAAATCAAAAATAGAAAAGGAAGGGATTATTGCTAACCAAAGAAAGTATTCTTGCCTAACAGATGCATCTATATTTTGCTGTTGCCATCATCTTTTGGTTTAGAAAGGATGAACTTCCAGCACTTGTACATCAACAAAATTACCTTAATCTGGACTGGATTTGTCAACAATTTACAATATGTATGCCTTACTCAACATTTGATTATTTACTTCAGTAACTAAATTTATTCCTCCATTATCCATTCACAATTAACATTGCAGAAGCAAATGAGTAGCACTATGTACTTATTATTGTCTAGTTGAATATGACTCTGAATCAAGAGGTTTAAAAATTCCATGAGGCATTTTAGATATAACTTTAAACTTAAGTATAAAAAATGACATTTTCCAGGTTCCCATCACACAGATTCACGTATAAATGAATGCCAACGACACTTTTGGGAATATAATAATAATATATTTTATAATGTGCTACAGCAGCTTGTGCCAATGACACTCACTTACGCACAAAAAATAATTGTGAATTTCATTCATGTACATTGCAATTTTATTTCGCTATCTGATAATTCTGAAGGAGGTCCCTCTTCGTCTTCATCGACTGTATCAGATCTTGTAACTCTCTCAGCATCACTCTCTAATGAAGACTCATTTTGCTCATCGTTAATGGTATCGCAGTCATCGCAACCTCCCAAACACCTCTCACACTTAATCCAATAAGCCTGTTTGCTAGTATACCCCAATTTTTCCATCTCAGCCCATCTGCCGATACTCTCCACAGAGTCCTCCGGCAAGCAGTCTTCACAGAATGCCGAGGCGCAGTTAATGCAGCGGAATAGGAGTCCTCCTGCTGCCGAGGTGGTTCTTTCGCACCCCCCACAGCGGTGCTGGGGACAGGCAAACCCCATCACACCCCCTCCAGAGAGGGAGTAACCCTTAGTGGACAGGCAGGATGCGTGGGCGACTCTAGGGCAGTGTGCACATTTGAGAATGTCTCCTTCTTTTCCCTGTAAGATAGTATATTGAATGTTAGCCAGGTTTATAATGACTCAATAAATGCAACGGACTAATTTTCAGAGTAATATCAAGACTTTTTGTAATGCTGCCTGCTCTAGAAAAAATATCTTATTACAGCGCTATAAATCCAAAGCACCGAAATGATTAAAATCAGACTGATTGTAAATGATGGTAAATTAAAAGCGTGAAATTTGTTTGTTTTCAGTAGAAAATGCTCTCAGAATAAAGTTATCTTAAAAAATCATAATATACTGGCTGCATGATAATAAAAAATAGGGGTAAAAAAATGTTGAAGCCAACCAAATTTGATGCAAAAGAGAAGCTTATTGTCGACTGGGGGGGGGATGAGATGTGGCAGTGTGAGACTGCTTTCATTCAACACAGTGACTGAAGTGAAGTGAAGGTTATAGCATAATTTTAACCTTAAATCTTAAGCTAAGTTTATTTGGTTGCGCCCCCCCCCCAAACTGTACTCCCAGCATTAGCCACACATATACATCTATTGAATTATTCTTTTTTATGTCAATTAAAAAAAATGTTCTGCTTAATGTGAACAAAGGAAATTGCTACGTTGTTGCATTCGGGAAGTGGGGAGAGAGATAGATTTCTTGCACATTGTCTATTGAGCAGAAAGACGTTAGAGAATACGTAATATATAAATATAGATAATTTTTACATGGCAAATCAAGCATTCTTCCATATGCAGCCAAGACTTTCTTGGTCGCTTTCTATAAACAGGAGGCGATTCCACACCTCCCTCCTGGTCGTCATCAAAACTGCTCGCTAATACTGCAATATCTACAGTAAAACAAGGAAAATGACTCGATTTATACTCACATCCTCCTTACCGCAATTCATTTCATTTTGCATGAATGTACATGTCAAGTTAAATTAACAGGGAAGGATATCAGATTGCATCGTTAGTGGAAGGAAAAATAGTAAAAAAAGTTTGGGAATGAATTCAATGGCTTGTCAAATACATTCAAGCATTTTCGGAATCTGTAAAGTTTATAAGAATTCTTCCAATTCAAAATTTTTTAAAGACTCAAACATCAAAGGCTACAAATATTCGTACCAATATCCTATACGCAAAATCTCCTATAAAAGGATGATTTTGTAAGAAAATATGAGCAGAATGTGCCTGTTGAATAAATTATTTGAAACCCATTTCAACCTTTCAGGAATAATACTTCAATAAAAAGACCTTAATGATAATGTCGAAGTATTTAATTGCCCTTTCACATCCTCTATCGATTATGGCAAATTGATTGTTCTTAAAATACTTTATTAGTGGCCTATTCTTTAAATATTAACACTGACCTCCTCGAATGCCTGATCCTTTGCCGTCAATCATAACAATTCTCTGTTTTCTGTTCCGCTTTCCTAAGATCCCATCTGTATATACACTATTCAAAGCCTCTTCAATTGCCTACAAATTCATTCACAGATTTTATCTGCTGAAAACGAATTCATCTAATCCACATGATAAACTTGTAAATGATAGCTATAGCCATTCATTGTACAATTTCATATTAGTTCATTAGCCGATACTGACTAGTTGACTATTACACATTGTACAGTAGCATTTATTGCATTGCCATTGACATTTTTCTGGAACTATCTTAAGTTGAAGTTGGATATTTTTTGCAAATAATATTAACCTCTCTCTATCCTTGCGACTCATCATTTAAAAAATAATAAGTAAAAATTGTATAGTTTAAAGCACATTTCTGCAGCAAGAAATTTCTTGAATATAGTCGGATAAACTCAAATAAATTAAGGACAACACAACATGAAAATCATAACACAAAATGAACCTTTTGGAAACTATATTGCAAACCCAAAAATTTAGAATTCTCAATATAACCAATCCCCTTTTCACCAATTTTCAATTGAAACGAATGAGCAAAAAAAGTCATATCGCATCAATTTACTTGAGCTTCAGATTTCGGGTATCATAAATTATGTTCGGCAGTTCTGACAGATTCATTATATCTGAAGTTCACTATGAATGAAAAGAGATGCGAAAAAAGTGAAGATATCAGTTAAAGAACAATTTCTCAAACCTGAGATGTACTGCCGCCAGAGAGCCGATCAGTAGGTTTCCTTTCATACGTAACGCCTTCAAGTTGTCTAAGATCTACTTCAACAAGCATACGTTGCGAAGCCGACTCTTCTTCCTTTAATGACGAAACCGGAGCTTCGCTGATACCTAAATAGGTAAAGCAGAAAATAACTGTTATGATCAGATATGTATTTTTAAGATTAGAAATCAAATTTGGGCTCCAAATACAGTTCATCACCACAGTTCAGTGCGAGTCATTTCATAGAAGATATACAAACAGTTATACTCGAATACAATCAACATTGCACGGTGACAATAGCTAATGAATAAGCAATCCATATTTCTTGCTACGGTGTAAAGTAAACATTTTGACGTACATTAAGAATCGTTGAACATGTCGACGCTTTGATTGGTGAACTCGAAAAGTTGAAACATTCGAAAAGACACATGCTATGTGATATATCTCTATTGTGGGAAAATGGCCACGAGAATATTTCAGGTTTGAAAGATATGTGCGAGTGCCAAAATACGATGTTCATACGTACACCAAATGCCCACTACAGTATGTGCACTGCGCATTCATGCAAATTCAATACTCAAAGTTGAATTTCAAAGTGAACCCATTCTAATGATCACGTTTACAGTACTATTAAAGCAAATCAACCTGTAAAATTTTATTAGCTTTTAAATTGCGTGACCCCCAACCCTGTTAAATATACTAGTTTGCACGGAGCATTTCAAGTCATTGGCCTAAAGATCACCAGTGCTCGATTACATATCTCTACTGCATTCAACACTCATCTCAATACAGTTTGAAAACTGGTATGCATTACATTCGGGGGAAGGTGATAAAATAAAAATTAAATGCAACGTAATTGGCGCATGTATT
The DNA here is from genome assembly GCA_032358265.1 of Vaucheria bursata. Lineage (NCBI taxonomy): Eukaryota > Xanthophyceae > Vaucheriales > Vaucheriaceae > Vaucheria > Vaucheria bursata. The sequence continues at coordinate 66,697 of JAULBW010002214.1, read as the reverse complement.
AAACATACCTAGCAATGCATCAAGATCGTCATCAGTATAATCTTTACGCTCAGCTTCGAATATCGCATTCGCTCCAAATCGAATCAAACTTGCAACTTCGGATTTGTTCATTGCTGAGGGGCCAAAAGCAGTATTAGGAATCTCAGTCGTACTCGATGCTGCATTTGAGTCACTCACATCTATCTGACGTTCAGCAACCATTGCATTCAGGTATAGCTTCTTCTCTGCACGGCTGACCATACGCTCCTCTACGCTACCTCTACAAACCTAAAAGTTTGCCAAAATTAAAAAAAATTTATCTAAATGTAGTCAATGTAATTTGATGAACGTAAATTCATTAAAAAATTTTAATACTAAGAGCATACTTATTTATATTCATTCATGTGCCTCATAAATAAAGGCAAAAAAGTCTTTAATTTATAAATTGTTTCATCCTTGCTCAAATATGTTTAGAAGGCCAACTAGTTTACTTCTATAATATTGGAGGATGTAAAAGAAAATGGAAAACATATATTATTCTGCAGGACAAAAGAGGAAAAAACAAACCATACGATAAACTCGAACGGGCTTTGTTTGGCCAATGCGATGCGCCCTTTCCATCGCCTGCAAATCAACCTTCAAATACAAAATAGACACAATCAGAAGAATCAATGGAAAGATTCAAATAAAAAAAATCAGCTGAATTCATTGAAAGGTTTGATTCTTTCAGAGTAAAAATTAAATGAGACTTTTGGATTATTACTTCCTGAGAATAAGCATACATGTAAAATACTTTTCTTGCTAAAACTTTCTCTATAACTTTAACTTTTAAAAAACTGCTAAAATAAAAATTACACTTTACTCAAAAAATACAATATACCAAGTATTTGTGCATCCCATTCTTAACCACCCCTCCCCACAACCTCTTAGCTCACCTGGGGATTCCAATCCGAATCGTACAGTATAACCGTATCTGCCGATGCCAAATTTATTCCCAACCCCCCTGCCCTAGTCGAAATCAAAAATACAAACAAAGGGGAATCTGGTGCATTAAACCTTCGAATATCCAGCCTCCTCTGTACACGATTCGTATCTCCATCTAATCGGACATACTCGTGGCCTCGGACATTACAATACTCTTCCAAAATATCTAACATTGACGTAAACTGTGTAAACAGTAGCACGCGGTGGCCATCATTTTTTAACCGGGGAAGCATTCGATCCAATAATTGTAACTTTCCGCTTGCGCCTACTAACGCTTCAATATCACCATCATCACTCTCTTCGAAATCGGCCAGTAAATAGGGATGGTTACATACTTTACGAAGTTGAAGTAAAAGATTCATAAGCTTTTTGTAATCTACAGCATTGGCAGTATTTTGTGTGGCTGACGTAGACGCATCGTCGAGCTGCATTTGTCGTGTTGCAGCCATGATAGCTTCCAGCTGACTTCGGTCCTATGAAGATATGAATAATTCAACTACAGTGAAAAAGTTAGATACAGGAATCTTCGGATATAATCAATTTCTTCTAATAAAAAACGCATGAAAAGTTTCAATTTTCGGATGTAACGAATATATCCAGTTGTCCAGAAAAATTTGCTATATCCGAAGTTTACTGTATGTATGATGCTCATATTTTTTTTTCTAGAACATCTTTATCATTTTAAGTTGTGAACGAGCTTTGTATCACATGAAAACTCACAAGTTTAACGTACCTGACTGACTAGTAAATGTCTGTAAAATGCATGCTGCACTGGAGAAAGCTGAACCAAGAGAGTCAGCTCGGTTTTACTTGGAAGAGAAATTTGAACTTGATCCTTAACTCTTCGTAGCATAACCGCACTCAATAATGAACGCGCTTGCCTTAACCGTGTTACATCACACATGCCTTTTAATAAGTCAAATCCTTCTTCAAATCTCTCCGACGTAGCTACAGTGAACACGTCAGGCATCAGGAAATGTAGTAGTGCCCACAACTGGAAATAAGTTCAACATGAATTAAGTTTAAGAAAACAATTCAATTGGTAATAAGCTCTTGGCACTAACATAATAAAGGACACTCATTGAGAAGTCACATGAAAGGTCACTTTACTTGCTAACTTGAAAAGCCAACTGTAAACCATTCATGAAAATGAATTGAATGTAGAAAATATGGATTATAAAAATGTTGGTTAATTTTTAAATTGGTAAGAAAAAATTAAGCCACAAAAATTTACAAAACTAACTTATTTAAAAACAGCAGCGACAAATGGTAACTAAAAGAATTATAGGACGAATTCAGAGGAAATTTAAAAGAAAAAAAGACTCGAAGCTCCTATTTTTAATACTTGTTGCTCTCACTATACTTTAGGAGAACAATTTTACGAATGAGGGATGAGGAGTAGAATTTTACACGTGAGAGGTATAATATTACAGGCGAGGTAGAATTCCACAGGTGAGGGATACAATTTTACTAGTGAGGGGTATTCGAATAAATAGCACATCAACACAATGATTCTAACTCATTGGAAAGTTCATCAAATTTTAATGCTATCTCCAAAAATGAAACATATGATGAAATTTTGAATCGTATACGTATGGCGCATGGACTGCAATAAAATTTGCCTAGAGTATGTTTTGGACATAGTAAATTTATCTGGATGACCAAATCCATTCGCCGTATTCGATATTATCTATACTTGATATTGGTTATAACCGAAAATATGGAGGTGAACATGGTGCAATATGGCTTTTCATTTATTCCTTATAAGAAAGATTTGAAAAAGCAAATTCATTTTATATGAAGCCTACTTTACGCACCTTTCTTACACCGACTTAAACAAGCTAACTAAATTTGCATGTAAAACTAGACATAACAATAATAATTCCAGGCTTTATTATTTGTTGAAGCCTCTTTCAGGGAATTCAATTCTTAAACAAAAAAGGTGATTCAAGATCAGAAAAGATTTATGGAGCATACATTTTTTCAAATATGCATGCATACATACATACCTCTCGTAAATTGTTCTGAAGTGGAGTCCCTGTCAATAATACCTTGCAATACGCCGGTACCTGTAGAAAGAAATTATGCTCAAATCCAACTTAACTTATATTCGAATCACTTAAGGTAGGCATAAAGTGCTTTAAGCAACTTTAAATGTCTAAAGTCAGTTGATGCTCATGAGGTACATTTATCCATTAGTTTTCAGTGACCTCCATCAGCGGCCCGGAAAAAGCAAATTTATAGAACATATATAAAAGCTCAAGCAAACATTATTTGACCAAATTATGCCTAAAAACAAGCAAAATCGATTAAATTCAGAAGACTTCCAATATTTTATGTGTTACTTAGGGTATTATAGCATATCAACTCTTTGTTCACATTCTTACTATTTTACAATTTTACTACTTGTTTTAGTGCACATTCTGTGGAATCTGAATTTATGGCAAATACGCATAAAGCAAAACAGGGGGAGCTACAAAGAAGAAGGGACATGAACTCCCCTCTGCCGAAATGTTCAAAAACGAACCTGTTTCAGTTTTTGAGCCAACTGGCTCCTATCATTTTTCAGTCTGTGGCCTTCGTCAACCACTACTAAGCGCCACAGGAACCTCCTCCGAAAGAAATTAGCCTCGGATACAAGCATTTCATAAGTGGTAACTACTGCATCAAACTCTTTCAAATCGCGCATTTCTTCCGATTTTATCCGCGCACGTTCGTCTTTAGGTCCGTGAAAACGAACAGCACGCAAACTCGGACAGAACCGCTCAATTTCGATCAGCCAGTTGCTCAGCACGGAAAGAGGTACTACTATTAAAAAGGGTCCTGAAACATTCATAGTATCTCGAAGATAGGCCATGAACGCAATAGATTGCAATGTCTTACCCAACCCCATCTTCAAAAATGATAATAAATAAAAAAAATTTATGAAGATATTGGTGGTACACCTGTGTGCACATGAAAATATAAACTTATCGTATAATTCATTGTAATCAACAATTTTGGACATTGCTCTCAAACATAACCCTTCATACTTCAATTTCTACGAATAGAAACTTGAGTCTTTTGGACTCTATACTTTAGATAGATGTGCTGATTTTTATGCTTAAAGAGTAATGCTACAATCATAAGCAAGTTCAATAACCTCCGAACAAAATTTATTCAGTCAAAACAGACCACCTATGCAAGGCCGGTGTAAACGGTATATTAGTATACTATCAATATCTTTCAATGAGAACTAACTAGAATGAAATTCGGCTCACTTGCAGAATGCATCACAAATTAAGGAATTAAAAAACGATTATAATGGTAAACTTTGGATATAGAAAATTCATTTCTTATATTCGAATTTTAGTGTATAAAAAATAAACGAAAAAGTCGTATAATGCTTGCAAACAAGTTTACTCTAGTTTGCATAACAATATAAATTTTTAATTGACCTGATCGCCTAGAATCATTTGCATCCCGTGATTATACATGTGGACCATCCAGCTTAATCCGTCAACTTGATGTTCATGAAGAGGCACCAATATTGAAGGCGGCACCACAACATGTTGTACATCCTTTAACAGGTCCTTCGGGTCAAACACCAGTTCAACTCCGCTTCCATCTTTTTCTTGAATGAATTCGTCCGAATCAGCATGATTTGAATGAGCTTCCTCATGCTTAGGATCTGAAGTGTTGATCTGTAGAAATCGATAAGCACCAGAATAAAGTCAGAATACAATGTCAAATATCATTTTTATACTTTTTGTCATTGAAAAACACTTTAAAAGCCTTCAAGATTGGAGAAAGAGGTAGATTCACTTTCATGCGCCATATCAAATGATACTCTATAAATCGGTGGTCTACTACATGACACACATATACCCTATCATAGCTGGACTATCTTGATATCTCAAATCCGATAGATTCGATAACTGATAGTTTGGTGTAACTGATGGTATCAGTTTATAGAACATACACGGCAGTTAAGAAACTACCATATTTCTTACTTTCACAAATATCGGCTATAGAACTTAACATAGTAGTAACCCGCAACTTTTATACACTATAAATAGAATCAGGATTCCTCTTGTGGGTTGACATACTTTCCAATGCACCTTTAACACTGCAAATTTACCTCAAAAAATATATTACTGTGATATATATGCAGCAAGCGTCGGATTTAACAAATTCGCATTTAATAATCCTACTTGTAACAGATGAACGAAAATTCATATAGTTTCCAGGTTCAGATTTTCGAATATAATGAATTCATTCGGCGGTCCTGAAAAATTCGTTGCATTCGAAGTCTACTGCATATCTTTAAGTGATTCCTATTTAGGTACAAAACGGTTAGAAGTAATTGTACAAAAAATAATGACCCATTTAAATATAAATACAGCCAACTTCGGATTTCACCAATCTGCCACGACCATATAATTTTTACATCCAAATTTTTAACATCCGAAAAACTGACGTTAGACTTTCACGATACAATATTTTTTCTATCACTCATCAAAAGCCACATTCGTTAAATGCAAATATGTTACATCCGAAGTTCACTGTGCATAATTTGTTATGGGGCAAACCTTGATAGACAAAGCCGATGAATCCCCTACTTCCAGTTTAACCTCTTGGGCCAGGTCAACCCCCCCAGTCGTACCCACAATATTCCTTTCTTCCTCCCCTTTGAGGCCCTCATCGAGCTGCTGCTTAGCACTCCTGTACTGCTGTTGCAGAGTATTAAGCTGCATTTCTTGCTGCCTCCCTATGTACAGCCGCTGATGTAATTGCTGCTGCTCCAAGAGTAACGCCCGTTGCTGATGTTGACGGGCATGAATCGTAACTGTGGCAGGAACCATTTGATGAACTGCAGGGACTAAATCAGGTCGGCGGCTTAAAAAGTCTTGAACAAGTTTTCGATAGAGGGAGGCATACCACGCATCAGCGCAATACTGACGGGTAATCGTACGACGCATTCCAGTATGCGGATCCTTTATCTTGAATTTAAAGAAAGCGTTTAAACTTCAAATACTCATATTAAATAACTAAAATTTATTTTTACTTGGCTAAATCAAAAACGATGAATACAATTGCCTCGTTGATAAGGTAGATACAGACATATACTGGAATATGTATTCTATACCTATGAGCTGCCAATAAGAAAAAGGTTTAAAGAAACTCAGAGCCAAAATATCAAAGTAAAAATGAAAGAAATTTGTTCTAAGAAACTGTGGGCCGATTTCCCTTACCCCATCAAGTCATTTTCTGATATTGGGAGTGGAGAAAATTCTATATATTTCTTCGAAACCTCCTTTAATTGGCATGGAGAAATTATTTTTCGGCAAAAAAAATAGCTTGGAGGAGTTTCTTAGTTGTAGCTCTTAGGCACTAACCGACTATTAAGTAAAGTTCACCTTATTTATACTTATGAATCTGTCCAAAAATTCAACCAATTGAAATTATAAAAACCTAAAATTATTCCAAAATATCAACCAATCACAAAGATAATTTTGCTTCAATACGATTATCTTACTTCAAACATGGTTAGGCAAACAAAAAAGTAACAGAAATATGGTTTGTATTCGCTCTACCTCGATACTAAACAGATTTCCAAGCGGTACATTTGAAGCAGAGGCATACCCCTGAGTAAGACGCATATGGTTGGTAAGATGGGGAACAAAGCTGCCATCAGCTAATCGCAGCGCAGTAGCGCGGGCTAAAACTGCTGAATGTGCTTGAATACTCTAACAAAATAGCCCATAAAATATTCATACATATTCATAGTAAACTTCGGATATATCGAATGTATCAGGACCACCAAAATATTTCGTTTTATTTAAAATTCGATATATGTGAAAATGTGATATTGAACTTAGCACAAAACGACTTTTTTGCTCATTAGTTATAAGTGAAAATTAGTGAACAGCAAATCTGTTATATCTGAAGTTCAGCCTAAATACCAGCCTTCTATTTCGAACAAAAAGTAAAACATACATGATGCATTTTTATATTTACATATTAGCAAAAAAGGAAGATTGAATTATTATAAGTTTACGCGAGCGCAACTTCACGTATTGCTAGCTCAATTTAAACAATCAAAAGAAGTTCAAGGTAAGACTGAAGTAAATATTTCCAAATCTTTTGGCCAAGACGATAGGTCACCCACATATTTGGTGGTATACTACTAAAAAAGTACACATAAAAAGTGATTCACTGCATGAAAAATAAATGCATACATATACTATTTGAAAGTAAAAAATTACAACTGACCTTTCTTCTTGAATATAAGATAAATTTTATTTGTAATATAATTATCATAAAAAGAAAGCATAGGAAAAAAGAGTAATGATGAAAATGGAAATTTTGGAAGGAATAGATTTATCAATGTTTTTATGAATATACAATAAAAAAAGGCAAAATATCTTATTTTCAAGCTCAACATTAAAGAGGAATAAAGAGATAATTATCTATTTGCAATGAATATATTTTACTTCATTATATAGTAGCTGAAACTAATATAATAAAATCACTTATACCTCTTGCAAAGGAGAAAATACCCTATTAAACCTTGGTAATGCATTTACATTTTCTCTGCACTCCAAATAGTACACATTTTTCCAATTCATTAATTCTTGATTTTGGCTAGATACGGGCAAGGGCTGTCCAGGCCAAATGATAGTGTACCCTTGAAACGGTCCGCTATCACATATAACAGTGCCTAGCAGTCCTGCATCATGCATTGATAAGCTGCCGTCTTGTAAAACCTAAGGTTAGTATGTTAGGATTTTAAAGGTCTCAGGAAAACATATACAAATAACGGATAACGCAAACAGTAACGTATACAAATAACAGATAACAGTAGTGTCATATACGAATAACAGTAAAATACGCATAAAATGGATAGCTGCAACATATATATATAATGGAATATATTTACAGATTAATAACAAGCACCAGTAACTTACGCACATAACAGATAAAAGTGACATAAAATAACTTAGGGGGTTCAATATATCGACATACCTGCAAGGGGGGCAATTTCTGGCATCGCTCCCCAGATATTGTTAACGAGGGGGTACCTCGACTCGGCAAAATCCCGAGCAATACCATCATTCTTGACACTGATTCATCATCAGCCGGCAGCACATTAACATCGACCAATTTATCAGTCGACTGAACTGTCTGATGCAACAATCGCTGCTGAGCGAGCAAGTGTTGCTGTTGCTGCACATGCTGTTGTTTCAACTTCGCTTCTTGTTGCAAATACCGAAGTTCTAATTCGCCTAAATCCGATGGTTTCACTCCTTGCTGCTCTTGGGGAAAGTATACCCCCTCATTTACATTTTTTAAACTTGGTTCTTTCTTATCCTTCTTCGCAGTAATTCCGGCTCGGACGACTTTTGTAGCTTCACTCAGCTCACGGTCTAATTTAGTAAGAAAATTGTCGCCTTCGGGCATAAACGGCAGAAGGAGATGACGACGGTCACGTAAAAAAGCGTTTCGTTTTGCTCTGGCCTCTGCGAGCTCTTTGCGTGCTACACTTTACATGCAACAGATAAAATTTTGTGATTTACCTAAATTAACCCACCAGTAAATCAAAACTTGCACATACAACTCAGCCTAGCGCCTTTTGAGGCAAGAACATAACAAATGTTAAGGTTTCTGAAAATGCAATCTGACACTACTGAAAGACTTAATGAAAATCTGAAATGCAACTCTCACTCTAAAACCAATTGAAAATCTCAACTGCCACTAATGCTTCAAAACTGAACTGTAAATGTAATTGTAGGGTAAAACTTACATGTTGTGTTCGAACAATCCATATCCACCATCCATTTTAAATGCATGTTCTCGAAGCAATTCTCCTTGCAGCCCTGCTTCGCCCCCCTGTCTCAACGCTTCCTCTCGTTGAAGTCTCACTCTTTCTTTAAAATAAACCTCCGTAAACCTATATGAATTCTTTATTCTCTCCAACTTTCCCTCAGACACGAGCTTTGCAATTGCCTTTAACGTGAGGTTATTAAAGCTTGCCGTTGCTTTTTGAGCTGTTTCTGGAAAATCCTGAGCCATTCGTTTTCGTATGGCAACCAGCGATACCCCTGTTTTTATATTTTCCAGGTTTTGCATTGCGGTAAGAACCATTTCGGCGTATGAAAAACCGGATCCCCTCCTAGATTGGCTGGTACGTTTCGGCTTTTCTACCGCACTTGTTTCTGATTTTGATGGCCCTTCGGTAGTGCCTGAAAGAATAATTATCCTTTAAAAAATTTAAATGGGAATAAATTTTAGTAATTCACTCTAAACTTTCATGAGAAATTGTGTTCGGAGCCAACAATTTGATTTCCTCCAGTTACAAACTTAAAGATGCATTCAAACCAAGAATTATTTTTATGAGTATTTAATTTTAAAATATGATTGCATGATATTAAAAGTCACTTTAGATTTCAAATTCTAAATTGTGAGAGGGAATTATGTCTATAGATTAAGCAGAGGAAATAGGGGCCGTATATTAAGATGACAATTTATTAATATCAGGTGCATCAACGTAAAATGATAATTTTTCCGTAAAATCACCACAAATTCCTGATAAGTTCACTCATAGTCTAATGCTTTGATATGTTATTTATTTGTACTTTAACGTCGCCATCTAGATTGAAGAAGATCCATTGAAATGATTAGTTAAAAATTGTTCCAAAAAAACATTCATTTCATTTATGGATACATGGCATTCGACTCTTAGAATCTTACATAATAGAAAAAGGTACAATTACCAAAAATGAATTAGCTTATGTGGTCCAGGAAAAAGTACAAAGTTGTAGAATATATTGCCATAAACTAGCATTCCTCACAAATCATGGATAAATGCAACTCAATTCAATTGAATTTATAATATTTCCCATGTTTCTTGTCATTTGGAAATTTCAAAATATTAACATTAATGAAAATATTCTTACTTGACGATAGCAAAAACTAGCTGTATTATAACTTATCATGCCTAAAAACAACCTAAAGTGATTAAATTCATAGCACTTTGCATGATTTATTATCTCCGAAATTTCAAAAAATAGTAATGATGAAGATTTTTTACCAGTCGGTACCCCATATGTGAAAGGCTGACCCGATTCGAGCTGATCTCCAACATAAATTTGCCATGACTGCTTTTCGGGGGCAAGCAAATTTTCTTTATAAACTTCGGCATCTCCAGTGTAGACTACTGTATGAAAACCGTCTATAAACCTAATGAATTTCAGGGGTTTCGTATGAGGTGAACGTGTAGAATGGCCACAAAACAAAAAGCAGAACTTTTAAGAATAATAATTACTTAAATTGCTTTTAAAATTTAAGTAGAAATAAAGAAACCATAAAATATAAATTTCTTTTATTTTGCCTAGAAAAAAAACTACAAAACGGATTTCTTCATAGTCCAGGTCTTAATGAAAGAAAGGGAAATTATCAATCACAGTGAATAGTAAAACAATTATTACTTGAATAATTATTTTTTCATGCTTATTTTGCGCAAAACTCGACTAGTCTTTAGCGCAAATTAGGGAAATCCTTAAAAAAACTCAAAGGTAGGGAATATAGGTGCCAAAGTTCAGAATCCATTTCAAAAAGACATCAGTAACTTTATACAACTAAGCATACATAATAATTTTTGTGGAAAAAATTTTTTCTTCATTCAAAACATTTTTTTATAGGAATAAAAAAATGAGCCTAATTCCAGTTCATATTACAAGCAATATCAAATAAAAAACGGGATGCATTGGCTATTTTTGAAATTTGTCAAAGAATTTGAAAACTGAAATAATAGCCTTCGGAAAAGAAAGAAAATGTTGAAGAAAATTTTACATTTACGCATTGCATAATAATGAACAAAAATTCGTGGGAAATCGCATTGGGTCAACAAGATGAAGTACAAATTTGAACATTATATTTGCGACTAAAAATTGAAACGAAATTAAATTAACTGCGGTGCTTAAATAAGTAGAGGTCAACTAAAGAGACTGGAGACTTTAATATTTAAAATAGAGAATATGAACTAACCCGGTAACATCAGCTTCATAAAACACCCCGTCACCGTCCCACCAAATTCTAACACGCTTGCCAACTAAATCGCCGACCATATTTGGATCTTTCACATACATAGCAGCATCTTGCCATACTTCACTCATTCCGACTCGAGATTAGGGATTCAATCAAATGGTTCAATGTCAGATTGCTACGATACCGAAGAAGTAAAACACAATTAGAACTGGATTTCATGCATATAACTGCAAATAAAAGTGGACAATTTGCGCAACTCAGGATATTTCAAGATAATCTAATCTCTCGGAAAAGTCATAAACAAACATTTGACAAGATGATAATCTTTCGGTCGATGAAACACCTTGATGAAATATAAAAAACGTGGCATAGAGACCTTTAGGTAGATGCGAGAAGAATAGCGATGCTACCTTGGCGTTTATCGAGGCAATGCAGGCGCAATCATTGTTTTAGTGTTTTGTTGTGGATACCTTGATTGTTACAGACCTTCATACCCGCTCAGGGTAAAAAAACCTCTTTTTGGGGAGAAGTATAATAAAACCATAAAAAATATAAGAACCTTAAACTGTTGCACACTTACTTCATCATTTGCCAAAAAACTGAACAAGTGCATGCCAAAGTTTTTGTGCATAAACAAACCATCTACCAATCAATAATCACGCATATTGAAAAATTGTTCACGGATTGATTATTTTCAAATTAATGACCCTTTTTCTTTGGCTAGGTAGATTACATTCAAAAATTCTAGACAAAAAGATGTACAGGTGCATTACCTGTGAAAAATATTTTAAAGATGAAGTTTTAATTCTGAAGATAAATTATCAAAGTGCTACTGCTTATTTAAATAGATATGTCTGACTAGCATATGGTCCCTCACGTTGCTTATGTTTCACAGTAGCATCTTCCTCATTGCAGCAGCTGTAGAAAATTCTATACTTCTTTCAACTTGATATCTGCTGCTACAAGTATTAGCAGTATGGCAAAAGTAGCTATTTAATTTTTTACATACTCTTCATGTTTATAAAAACAATATCTAGCTTAATTACAATAAAGTTAAGATTTTAAGATTCATAAGACATGCATAAAGAGCAAAATACTTTTTTCTTCACTGTTTGCTTTGCAGTCTTGTTGCAGTTTGACTATACTAAATGCTTCATTGGAATGAAAAAGGGAGCAGATAAAACAAAACAGCTTAAATTCTACAAATTGGTGGCCCACTAATTAGTTTGCTCTGATTTTTCATTGTACTGTTCCAGCAGTTTCTGTTTGCAGTTGCATGTATGCAATGAACTGATACATTTGAATGTAACTGAAAGCATGAATTTGTTAAATATTAACTGCACATTGTAAACCTAGTGATGAAAACATATTATGAAATTTGCTTAAATATCTATCATTTAGTTTCTATCAAACCTGGTGCTCATCCATAGCTCAGCAGAGAATGATATGATTTTTATGTTAATGCAAAAAAAATTAAAGATACTAACTAGAAATAAAAACTATGGAATTGTCAGGACTTTTGTGTTACTGCTTCAATTCCTATTCCAAATTGTGACCCATGACCCATTACATTTGTTTACATCCATTTTAATTCATATTTTACTCCCAACTTATCTTATCCATCTATCCATGATTACTCCAGGATCTTCTCTACAAATCAACAGTTGATTCCATGAAGTTTCTTTGTCAATATTCCTAATTTACTGTCAGGAATGCAAAATACAACATGAACACAAGGAATTGTGACAGAATACGTACATTATTGCATCCTAAATTGTGTTGATAGAAGTAAGATAACTTCATCAACACAGCAAAGTATTACTTACTGAAACTTGTTCTCATAATCAGAACTGAAACTTGTTCTCATAGACTAAACTGAAACTTCAACACAGCATTAGGAGAAACATACCGCAGCTACAGAATATGATTAACTTTCTTAGAGGTTGACTCCTAACATTTATTTGCAATTACAGTATTTACTTCATCACCAACCAAGATAAAAATCATCTTTTGTTTTCCTGTTGACTTGTTCAAATTTTGAAGAGACTCTCTGGAACTCTATAAAATTTTGTACATTTTGTTTTCTTTCATCACTTCTTAACTTTTCTACTTCTCCCATAGAAGTACGCTTCTAAAGCGGCATGCTCCCATAGCATGTGATAAGTATGAGTCCTTGCATTTTAATATATTCTTGTGTTTCTATTTTTCCTTTCAATTATTCATGTTGCCTTACACTTTGCTTGGGATCACAGTGTATAGTATACTTTCATTTTCTTCTCTCTCAAGAATAAACATGCATATTGCATTTCATCAACATCATGATTTAAAAAAATTGTATTACCAGTATCAAGTGTATTTAGAGCAATTTTATAAATTTTTGGTGTACACAGAAAGCTTTGAACCAAAAATTTTTCAATGATGCACATTTCCTCTTTCAACTAAAACAAACATCAGTTTGGCAACAAAGGAAGTAAACCAGAAAACTTAAAAGTTCAGTTGAGATAACTAAGCACAAAAAATCATTTCAGCACTACAAAATATACATTTTAAAACATATAGAATGTTTGAATGCAAGAAAAGCGTAAGGTAAATGTAGGAAATTCTTTGTCAATGCTACCAAGATTTTATTAGCTATGCTTTCATCTTTATTTAATGCTGTTATCTATGATCCATGCATCTACACTCAAAATCTTTAGTTTTATTCTTTAAGTCTATTTTTATTCTGAAACTTGATTTTGGTAATTCACCTAGTCTCTCAAAGCTAAATATTTGAATCATTAGAAGTCACAATTAAAGCAGAATAGGACAAACTAAGTTTCCTCTTATAACACATAGCAGCCAGTGGAATTTAGTAGTGACTTTGGACATGTTGGAGATCCACTTTTATCATCAAGGTGCCCAAGGTTATATCTGATTTCTATCTGATATCTATTGTTAGTCTTCACTTCTCTTACTATCCTGTAGAATACTGTTGCTGCAGCATTACCCTCTATTGTGCATTAGTAATGAGTCTCCTTTGCTACATCTATGCACTGAACATGGTTGTTCATTTTCTGGCTATTGTTTCTTTTCTTTATTTTACCTTTGTTAATCTTCTTTTGTTATCCTTGCCTTACTAGGAATGTAGTATATTAAAGCCCTCTATTCTTTTTTCTAACTGTTCTTTCCCTGATGCACAGATTTAGAGCTTTAAATAATTATCCATACTTTTATGAGTGTATCCATATCTATACTTTTGTTTTCATTGCAATTTATTGAAGGCCAGTAAAAATGCACTAACTTTTTATACATTAGTGTTTTTATCAGGTATCTGTTATCAAATGCTGTACATATATTATGTTGTTTTTGTAGGTAAATACTCAACTCATGAATTTTTTTCAGGAAATATAATTTGGAGAACAGTTGTAGGATTATACTTTATAAGAATCCTGCTTTGCAAGAAAAGTCTTGCAGAATGTCTATCAATTATAACTAAACAATATACTAAATTTTGCAAAAATTTGCTAACAATGAAAATATACAAGTATGTCATCACTTTCCCAGTTGTGAACTTGGAAAAGTATTGTATTTTGAGTCAAAACTATCATACAATTTTAGAAGGATACAAGCTACTAGGAATGAACTGATACATTTACCAAATACTTACATTTTGTAAATAGCGTTGAATTTAATGGTAAATTGAAGTGCAGTATATATTTTTTTTAATTGCTGAATCATGATGATGCAAAATATACCTATCACTAAATAATGTACTTTACTAAACACCAAAAATATGTGGCTAAGGGTGTTAGCCTTGCCTAAAATTTTTGAATTTTTTATTTATGCACACTGGTATGTATACAGTTCATGAACTCACTTTGATGTATGCAATTACAATATGTTCCCAGAGCATCTCTATACTGAATTGTAATTGTGTACTTTATATTGAGATTGTTTAAAACTAATTGTGAATTCTTAGCAAAATAAATACATGCAATGAATTTTTACATGCAGTTTCTCAAACTCTATTGAAACTATATTCATTAAAAATTTTCAAATTGAAGGCCTCTGAACTAGTTCGATCTGAAAATAAAAACTATGGACAGTATTTAGAAAAAGTCTGCTGTTTTTTTACAAACTTCAGATCGATAAATAAAGAGTCCTTTTAAAATTTATGTTTAGGTTCTTTGTTGATTAGAAACCATCACAGCTTGCCTTAGTGTAGTGTCCATAAATTTTATCAAAAAAAGTTTCAAAACAGAAATTAAATAAGCCCTTATAGTATACACTGTAACTGCATAAGTGTACTGGTAATTTAAAATAGGAAAAAGTAGATTATAGACTTGTAAAAGTGAATATAGAAACAAGAACATTTTATAACTTACTGCAACAAACATGATGCTTATGTAAATCTACACTAATGTTTGAAAGATTTAGCATATGCAGTTACGTATGATAAAGATGCATACAAGCAATTGAAAATATTTCCCATAAAAAAGATTTTTGCTTGACATTTATGTTGCTCAAAACCACATCATCAACCTTTTTGAAATCATTAGAATAAGATGCTGCTGCAATCATTTCTACATTTTGAAACTTTTACTCAAAATTATTAAAAAAACAATATACCATTGTTAAGTGCCCCCTTCATATGTGTTACTACCTTTTAAATGCTCTATCGCATATAAATGTACAAAGGTTGCAAATTAAATACACTTAATTGGCAAACATGCTCTCACCAACAATTCAAATTCTTCCTCCTCAAATGACTGATATAGTTTGAAAACTAAAAATTTGCCTTATCTTTTCATATGTAAATATGCTTCACATGTAAATGCCTCTAGAGGTATGGGGGCTTTGAGTTGCACCTCTGAAATAATACATGTAAACATCATTGAGGGTATACAAGTTGTGTCTTCTAAATAATACATATCCTCGTGTCAATGAATAAATACCTTTAATGTGTAAGCAACTTCAAAAACATAGTCTTAACATGATATATGGCTACTTTTCATTATTAAAAATTAGATGTTTCAGAAGTTGAAGCTTTAATACCTGCGCTTAACAAAAAAATGCAATAAATTAGTTTAAATCGTTGAACTTTAAAAATGGGAAGATGCTACATTAGTGTTGTTGATCTATTTGATTTAAATTGAGTGACAAATGTAAAAAACTGTAATATTTACATTTTTCAAATACTTTACAGAGGTAAGATAGAAAGCTACATTTATGCGGCATAGTGGTTGACAAATTGTACCTTTCCATTTCAAACTTTTCTTGCACCATTTACCATTCAACTTTGAGTATACTCTAAGAATAGTAAGTACATGAAAAAAATGCTTCAATAAGCATTTAAAACTGTTAACAATAACCCAATCATATGTCTCTTTTAAACTACAAGTTCAACTACAGTAAAGATGCATTAAGCCAAGCATTACGCATGTGCATAAAGTATGCATTACAAATGCAACTTGAGCTATCTTACTAACTTAAATATTTGTCCAAAGTGAAAGAAATAGTCCAACACATCAATTCATATCAAAGATAATCAATTCTTTATGTACACAAAATTTGAAAATGTATGTTTACATATGTTACTAAACAAGTGATAGTAGAAAAAAAATATATGGTAATGCTGATACGTTGGACTTATTTTCAATCACTGAAAAGTACTAATTATTCCAATATTAAACAAACACCAAAGTAATTGGAATTGCTTTGTGATTGCAGCAAAAAGATATAATTGATTCCCGTTTTATTACACATAAGCTTCTTTTCTAGCTTCATGCAAAATAACTATCTAAAGCATAGCATTTTTTGGTCACCTATTTGCCAATGCATGAATTCTGCCTTTACACCTAGTAGTATATGCAAAAGTATTTTCTAGTTGCAAATCAACTGTGTATGAAATTAACCTGTGTTACGGGTTAATCCCTTATCTTTGTAGTTGCAGATATTTCCAGGTATCAATTAATGTGTTCCTGTCAGGATCTGATCTGTTTCGCCATGATCTGTTATTGAACTGTGACACTATGGACTTAATTCGTCTTATACGTGTATTCTTGTAAAGTACGTTCTCATTAGTGTGTTCTCATAAGTATGTTCTCATAAGTGTGTTCTCATATGCGTGTGCTCTTAAGTAGTATTGTGTTGACAAGATTCATTCTTGGCAACACATAAATAGGGATTAATACATTATTGGCTGTGTGTCTTCTTTGGGTTTCTGGTGATGTTTATTATTGGTTATATGCATAGTCTTTAATATACTGATTCCTAACAATGGGTATAAGTATTATAAATGTGGAAAGAAGTGGCAGGATAGAAAACTTGCACTAGAGGGACATTTTATATAGGATTGATGTGTTAAAATAGGGCAAAAGTGCTTGTTGAAAGAGAAAAGAAAAGAGATTGTGCAATTCTTGGATTTGGGCAAGACAAGCAAAAGAAAAAAATAGACAATGCAGAGGAAAGCAAAAAAAAGAGAATACAGAAGAAAACAATGAAGATAGAGTAATTACAGTTATATTAATAAGATAAGGAAGAATAGGATTGTTGAATAGATGGTGAAAAAACAAACAGTTTACAAACAAATAAGCAGTACAAAGAACAAAATACAATACAAAGAAGTTATAGTATGATATATATATATATCATAGTGAGCAAGAATAAGCAAGCAATGAGTGATAAAGTAAGCTGACTCCTTCAAGTAGTGATAGCATAAGGCTAAAAAGTGATAGGACATGCTGCCACTTTAGTAATTTTTATGCAAAGTAGCTGAATACTACTTAGAATACTAAAAATGACAAAGTGATTTAGATTCATCAAAGTTTTGTAAAATATACTTAGCTCAACCAGATTGAAAAATTAGTAGAGATATTTGGAGATTGTTGGAAGTCTCGGTATTGGGAATTTGAATTGAAACTGTGTGAAAAGGTGTTTTTGTATAAGATATTTATTTTGACAAGGATAAATCTAACTAATGTGCCAGAGAGCATGTTGCCTTTAGTATGGCATTTTGCAGAGTTGAATGAAAAAGATAAGTCAGAAAAAAATATATGACACTCAAATTTCTGTAGTTGCAACTATGCAATTACACCTCAATAGCCCTTTTAAATCAGGCAAGCTGCTGAAATCTCATTTAAAAAACATGTAGAGTTTTCTGAGACAAGTGGCATTCCATAATTTTTGTGCTTGCAAATAAACGTAAAATGTTGGCAATGAACTGTAGATTCAAAACTGTTGTTGAAAATTTGAATTGTGTTTAAATTAGTAACAGAAATAGCAGACAACAATCTTAAATGGAAACGCAGTAGTTGTAGAAATCCTAACAATGTTAAGAATAGTGGATAGAGTGCTCATAAATTTTCCAGCTTTTTCTGTACTCTTTTGATAGTTTGTAAGTACGATATGATGAGAGAGTTTTTGCTGCGCATGCTGCTGCACACGTAGATTGACACCATACAGAATTTTTTAGACAAAAAATCAATTTAGCAATAGTAAAATTTTGTAGAGATCTATTATATCCCTTTACAAAAATTTTCTTATGCCAGTATACATCTGAGAAGTATTCTGTTGCTGTTACTTAGTTTAACTGCTCCCTAATGAATTCTGTTGCAGCATACGTAAATATCAAGTTTAAGATGAAGTAAAATTTCTAGAGTCTAAAGTTACTAGAAATAATTATATTTGTGATGCGACTATCCTTGCAATTAGATTTTTGGCAAAAACATAGTTTTCAGACCTTGGGTAAAGTCAACATATTGCATTTGCATTACACATTTGTTGTACATTCTTTTTTTTGCTAAAAAAATATACATGGGTTAAATTATTTCATTTAAAGAAATTTTCCTTTGTGAATATAAAGGTCTTGGTACATTAACTTGAACTTTTTGTATAGAATAAATACTTTGCACACTATCTGCTAAAATAATTTTTATACATGTGAAACCTTAAATGGCATTCATCATCAATATCTTGTAGAGATGTTGATTCTTCACTGAACACAACTTTCACGTACATGTTTTCCAAGAATGCAGAATTTCGGCCAGCTATTCATGTAAAGTTTTTGGTAAAATACATTAAAAGTCATAAATCTTTGTAGATAATTATTCATCCAGTTGAGGAAAAATTAAATGCAAGTTCGCAAGGGCTTGAGGTACAATCAAAGACAAAGAATGAAAAAAATGCATTTTTTAGCGCATTATGAATGCATTCAAATGCAACAGATGACATAGTAATTTGAATGCATTGAAATGCAACAGATGACATAGTAATTTGACTGCATTTGCAGGTAACTTCAATAACAAACTTTAAAACTATTCTATTGAAGAAATGGGCAATTTTTTTAAATTCCAAGCGCCAACGAAATATCAACTTGTTTACATAGATAAGAATAATAAGTGAAATGGAAATTTGCATCTAAAAAAGACTACAACTCATAATAAATGGGAAAGAGCTTAGCATCTAGTGAATGTGCAGTAGATTTAAAACTACTGAAAGATTCACGAAACAGCACACGTAATATGCAAAACACTTGTACCCCCAATAGTTCTATTAGACTGCTGACAAATCATTTGAAATTAAATTTACTAACATATGAGCATTTGAAAGATTTTTAAAATGGCAATAGCAAAAAGACGGAAACAAATGCAACTATAGATTTATTGAAATATCTATTATCATTTTATTCCTATCAAGTCTAATACTCGATTAGGGAGGTCACCGCCTCCCTCCTGGTCCCTATCAATTAGAGCCCAACAGAGCTCAGACACCCAATACTCCTGTACCTCGGTGAGGTAACCTTTGAGGCACAGTTGTTCCTCATTTTCTGTGGATGTTTCGCCGCCAAGAGCCATGAGTAACTGCGTGCCTAACCCATCCACAACATAAGTAATCTGTTCAATGATGGCGCTGCCTTCTTCAATACGTTGACGTCTCATATTGTCTGATGCTGATGCTACGAGGGATAACAGAAGCGGTCGAAGCTCTTCGACAGCAAGAGCATAGGCACCTTTTTTTGTAAGACCTAAATTTTAAAAAAATGATCATAATATGCTATATTTGTAACGACCATAGTCCTTAATTCTTATCAAGTAATGCTGACTTCTGGAGTAAAAGTTCATTCCAGAACACACTGCTGTAGTACCATTATATTACGCTCAAGTTGAAATTTTTGCAGTTCCGCATGAGGGCTAAAACTTTGTTGTACTGATGAATATTTTCCTGTATCGACATGTACCTATTGCTGAAATAATTCCCCCAAAAATTGCTAAATATTTACCTTTCCAACGAAAGTGTCGGTAGCGAAATTATGACTTTTTCGGAAATATTACCACTAATGAAAATACTCAGCATGTTTTAGGAAAAGTTGAGCATTGAAACAATAGTATGTACAAAAAATCGCGGAAGGTATTCCAGTCAGAAGCCAATAAAAATGAAAAATTTACAAAAATATTATACAGAATCGAAATAAAATACAAAAAAATCACTTCGAAAAAGTATGTATATGCTTAGACGAAGAATTATTTCCACCCATAATACCACACTATTATTTTCAAATATATTTTGTTGAATTCGAATATAGCACAATGGCATTGTACTTGGGTAAAGACTGCTTATATGCGTACCTGCTCTCTCATAAGCACTACAGACTGATTCCAGTTCTTCGTCAGAAAGCTGTTCTAAGCGCCACGATTCATTTGGCTTTAAAATTGGCCTTAGAGTTTGTACGAAAGCTTTGCTTCTCTCTGATTCGACCACTTCGGCCAATCGCTTCTGAGGGATACCCAGGAATTCGCAAACCCAGCTTCCAGATTCTTCTGCACTGTATCCCTCAGCATTTGAATTAAGGTACTAAATAAACAATGAGTTTTCGAATAAAATATGTTAAAAATAAATAAACTATATGAATTTTAAAATAAAAATGAATACTCAAACAAATGTTCTGATGATTTTTCGCATCTTAACATATTGTATCCTGGAAAAAACGGTGCAAAGATTAGTATATCACCCACATTTAAAAAATTCAAATTTCAACCTTTTGCATGTACACTTCCAGCGCTGCCTCTCTAGCTCTTTGTTTGGCTTCGAATGGAATTTCTAAGGCCTCGTCTAAGGCATCCAGACACTGGACTACGGCCCGATTTGAAGGCCCGCCAGGGGCCCTAGGATCCTCTAATAGGGCTTGGCCAAGTTGCTTTCCATATAAACGAATTGTCAACCTCTGAGACATACTTCCGCTCATAGAAATCATACGTCGGAGGAGAATGGCATCAAACTATTGGAGAAGTAAAAAAATTACTATTTGAGTGTTTTTTATCGCACGAACTTCTAGTTGTACAGGTTGGATATTTGTAATCTTTCCTTTATATATAGAACATGAATCCATAAACTCTGAACTGTAACAGTGAAATGTAAACTGCAAAAATAAATACAACTGTGAACTGTAGAAGCTGAACTGCATATTGAACTGTTAGATTAAATCTAAGTTTGAAGTGAAAAAGCTGAACTGTACATTGCGCTATGAGCTAATAAAAAATCTGTCTTTTCAATTTGATGATTTGGAGCTTTAAATGTTGAATTCTTTATTTTCATTTATTACTACTATCAACAAACAAAACTTTTCCTCTTGCGATCTTGATATATTACTTTAAAAACACTATCTACAACAGATTTTGAGCCTGCTACAATTCATCCCTGAACACAAATTCATAGTACAAAATAATTTTTGACTCCTTATTTTTGGGCTAATATGCACAACTAGAAAAATCCTTGCTAGTTCTTCATGACATGACCTAGGAAAATCATCAAAAAATATTATTCTTTTTGTTAAAGGTGCCACTAGCCATTGTATATATGAATGCGCTAGCTTTGGTACTCACTAGTTTGCTGCTATATATGTAGCTTTGTAGTTCCTATTGATGTGCGGCCAAAGAACCATTCATTAAGAGAATTGTTCTAGAACAATCCTCTGCAATCCTTGAGATTCATCTGATATCATGTTCTGAACACTTGAAGTTTGGTCGATAGATATAGAACATAATCCGCGAGAGAGAGAAAAAACTATAAATTTATACTTCAACTCGAGCATGTTCTTGAAACCTACTCTATAATCGTATGTTAAAACGACTGCCAGTACGATTGTATATTGCACTAGTCTTTACAATGCTAACAGATACAATATACTTCAGATATAGCAAATTTGCTTCAAACGAATTTTCACTTATAACGAATAAATAGGCCCATGTTTAAGTGCCAAGTTCAAGCTAAGATTTTTGGATATAGCAAATTACTTTAGCAGTCTAGACTAATTCGCTATATGAATCGATGATAATTGTATGTAGCAAAATGAGAAAAAAAAGCATGTGGTAAAGCATCCCCATACAGGCAGTATAGTACATAAGCCTTACTTTTTTTATCGTGTCTAGTTTATAGCTTCCATCAAGAGCTGACTGTATAAACTTGTTTAAGAAAGAAGCAAGCACTGGCGTGGATTTGCTAAACTCTGAAGCAGCTCCTGCAAAATGCTCATCAATGTATGATGCGTACATAGCTGCATTTGCACAACGAACACCGTTGTCGAGCAGAATTATATTCTGTAAGCACAGCGCAGATAGATCCAGAGCCGCCGAGAGAAGCTTAAAATTACCGAAAAATAATGAAAGCATCTTTTAAAGTCTATACTCATAAAAACGTCAGATAAAACAAAGAAACAGTTCAAGACATATAGTTCGACCAGTTAAACTTGGGATTCCACTAATTTCAACAAATATTTGGTCTAAACTTTTTTCTAATTCTTGGATACTAAGTAAAATTTGTAATCAAATATAAAAACCTAGCTAAAAATTTCCTTTAGTTCATGAAATTGTATACATTCTTAACTGTCAAGCAAATTGAAATCTCAAATGTTTACATTCAGACATTTTACCTCGGAACTTTTCATCGCTTCTTGTGCTACAGATTTTCCTTCCGATAAGCCATTTTCCCAGTCTAATAAGGCGGCACTGCGCCGAATCATATCACCAGCACTAGAGCGGCCTCGTATGCGAAGCCAAAAAATAGCATCTTCTCGACTGGAAATTTAAAAAAAATTGAGATTATCAATGTGAAGCATTGCCAATGATGATATTAGCATTGGATTTTTTCTCTCATCGACACTTCAGTTTCATTCATGCTCATAATTCTAAGATAAAAAAATTGTTAAATTTTATAGGATAATTTCATTTGAAAAATATCGATACATGCGAGTGATATGAACGGTAAAACTTCATACAGTAACATGACTTCATAAGAAAAAATTTAATGCATAAAGATCAGACGGAATATGTCACCATATCATCAAAAAGTTCCATAATTTGACCTTTCAACGAAAACGAATTATTGTTATTAAAGCATGTATATACCCTTTCATTGCAATTTAAGGTCTTATTTTGCTAGTGATGTAGTGATTGTTCCAAAAATCTTTCTTTTTCAATCGTATTCCACACTAGCATTCAAGATAGCCCTAGCCGTTCATTATATAATCACATACTAGTTCATATCAATACTGACTGGCTGCCTATACATATATTGTATAGAATCCTTTATTGAAACACAACCATAGATATTGTTCTAGAACAATCTTAAATTGACGTTAAACCTTGTATTTTTCAAAATTAATATTTCTCTCTTTTTTTGTGAGAAAGCTCCTACATCTAAGATTCATTACATGATAAACTTCAACAGCTGTTGCGAAAGAATATAGCATACCTCCTACAAGTTTGAAGAAAATCGCATAATAATAATCTTAACCTCACAAGATTGTTACTACAGTAATAAATGTACACTAATTTAAGAAATAATGAATACATTAACTCGCCGAATGAATTCAATCAATAAGAAATTCGTTAAATCTGAAATGTACAGGGCAGAATTTAAATATTTTAGAATTCGAATGATAACAGTATAACAACACGAGAATAGAGCAAAGCAGAAAGAAAGTACATACGTTGGAGTAATATCAGCATACGCAGTCTGAATTCCATTAGCGATTTCATGCAGTTTCTCCCCCCACGCGACAGTGTTTAAGTCGAAAGCCAATTTTGTGGTTGGAAATAACTTCTTGATAGAATCACTGAACAACCTCTCCTTTCTCTTTGCCTTGACTTCCTGAAAATGTTATAATTATGAATACCGATAGTGCATATCGTTTCAAATTGTGAATTTTCAACCCACAAAAAATGTATACCGTACAGCTACCAATGTTTGTATATTTTCTATAGTACATTCAAACTGAACTACATGAAAATAGTCGAAAAAAATTGTTCTAAGACCAATCGCAATCACACTTCAACGTCATAGTACTCTAGCTATACAAAATCACCTACTTGCTATGAACTCTTGGACACAGTAGGGGTAACCTTGTGTTATAGCATTTGTTAAGTCATAACATCAAATAACTTGTTACAATTATGTAAGAAAACAATTACAAAGAATCCTGCGTACCCTCTTTTTGTCATCATTAAGCAAATAGAAAAACATGCCTATTGCTTGATCATCTGTTGCTAGATAATCTACATTTAAAGGACGATTTCCAATGAACTCCAGTAGAAACAGAATCCAGCCTCCCAAATCCATATGTTCCTATGTATTGGCACCATAAAAAATACATGAGTAAGCACTCAGGCTCATGAAATGTCACAGTGCCATTGACGGAGTAATCGTGTTAACAATATAACGGCATGGCAGCATAAAGAAAAAATCAGCATGATTATTGTCCTACTATAGATTATTCTAGAATGTAATAGAACATTCTAAATTGATATTGATGAAAAAAACAAGAGTGACATCATCTGCAAAAATCTTTCTACTTCAACATGAATATTATTCTAGAATCATTATAGACCATTTGCGGACACTAGTTTTCCAGTAACTACCAATATAATGAGGCCTACTAGGATATACATGTGAAATATCTAATAGCGTAGGTATGTTGACCACGTAATTTGGTCTCAAACGAAAAGTCAGGCTAAATTTTGCATCTAAATTTTTTGAAATGAATGGCTTTTCGCGTATATTTCCATCACTGTGACCTTTCGTTTGAGACATAGTTCCGAGGACAGTATATATATTGATATAGTATCTAAAAATATATACTATAAAGAACAATTTAAAACTTTTCTAGTTCAGACACAATACTCTATAACACAGATTTACTTTGTGATCAAATCTCTTTATTATCCAAAGTAAAGCCACATTTAGAGTACTGGAGGCCATTGCGCCAGCACGGCTAGTGCATAAAATATACCACTAAGCAAATTAAGGATTTTAAGAACGATAATTAATTACCTCGCTAGTAAAATAAGATTCGATCTTGGTAACTTTTCAGCTAATGATGAGCTGAAAGACCAAAGTTCAGAATAGTTTATAAGAAGTTAAAAAAGACTTAGAATAATTTGGCAGCATCGATATGAAGTATACATGTAGGTAAAAGATTTACTCTGCAATGTTTGGGCATAAATAACTTCAGAGAACGGATGCGTTCTCTCTTTCATTTTAGAAAACTTTTTATGGGGTAGGAGGTGATTGAACTGTTCAAAAGATGCATACTACATCTAGAACATCACTCGAATTGCAGTTATTATTTATGATTAACATTTACTCATAGGTCTATTTTTACCCAACATAAATCATGAAATTAAATATTTTCATCAAATTTAAAATTTCGGTATTAACTACTCTATGGCAACGGGCTATATCAAAATCAAATGCACATATAAATGTAGAGTCTTACCTCTTCACTAAATTTAGTGGGCAACTTTGCAATAACATGCCGAATAGCCGAAATATTAGCTTTCGTTATTTCCTTAGCAGGAACTGATTGTTTGGAATCGACACTACTGTCTACAGTACCGACCAATGCATCCAATTCATTTTCGACCTGTCCGCCATCTTTATCATCTGATAACGATACTAATCCTACAGGTAGGTGTCCTCGATCCGCATATTTTAAAGGACACAGTACACTTGCAGCTTTTCGAAGTGTTTTAGCTTCGGCCAGATTCATCATATTTTTTGGACTTTGAAAATGTAAAAAAAACAGTTAGGAATCTGATTGTACAACGGATAGAGCTACAGAATCGATTGACATAACAAAGTAGGAGCAACAGGAAAATTTCTCTATACAGATAATGCAAAGAAAAAAAGAGCAATACTATCGACAAAAGCATTTTGACATTGATATTGTTCTATTAATTGAACTAATCACTTGCCAATATAATACATAATCGACTAGTAATGTCACCTAATTATCCAATCCCAAGATATCAGCATCTTAAGGTTGAGAATTTTCAGTATAAATCAAATAAATTTACTAGATGCCTATGCTGTCCTCGGAATTATCTCTCAAGCAAAAGGCCAGTTATGGAAATATATACAAAAAATTATTCTTTTCAAATAATGTACGCGAAATTTAGCATGACCATTCATTTGCGATAAAAATCTGGAGTCAAGGTAGAAAAGCAAACATTAACCATTGAAATTTAAACAATATTTGCAGTTCAAATCAGACTGAGTACTATCGAAAGTACATAGAAATTGCTGTAGGTTTGTAAGATTAAATTGATTTCAAGAAAATTTATCCAAAATGTAAAATAAATACAAAATATACAATTTATTTATGTTAGAGCTAAAACATGGA
Organism: Vaucheria bursata; assembly: GCA_032358265.1. Lineage (NCBI taxonomy): Eukaryota > Xanthophyceae > Vaucheriales > Vaucheriaceae > Vaucheria > Vaucheria bursata. The sequence continues at coordinate 40,050 of JAULBW010002214.1, read as the reverse complement.
GTAAAATGTAATGCCATTTCTTTTTTTTCCAGCTCTAATGTCATAGTTTTGAGCATATATACTTTATTTCATTCTTCAATAAGTTATTCCACCATAAAAATTAATTTTTAAAAATCGATATTGTCCAAAGTCAAATGAACACGAAAGAGAAATTAAGCAAACTCGACTCATCGTTATTCTTGTACCATATGGTGTAAGGTTGTATAGCACCATATTTTCAATGTATTCAAAAGTACTGAAATAAAATTCAAAAAATCACCTAGCACACTGAGCAAGCAGCTGCGTATATGCCTCTAATCGTAGCTCTTCACTTGAATCTTCAATTGTGTTCATCAGATCCTTTGGAAGCTTATCGAATCCAAATGTTGAGTCCTCAGCTGCGACAAGTCGGATATCTTCGTTTTCCATTTCCCAAGTTTTGATACTTTCTCGCAGTTGTGCTGCCAAAGAAGATGCCTCTGATGAGATAGACTGTAGATTATCTGAACTAGAGAAGATCCTGTTCAGTGTAGGCGAGGATAGTAATTACACAAGAAATCTACGATGTTTGTTTAGTATTAATGTAAATAAAGATTATCACAGAAACATGACGATGTCAAAAGCTTTGCTATCAATTTAAGTAATCATCGTTCTCAGTAAAATTTTCATATTGCTGATTTAATGTCTACCTCAAATGCTATATTAAAAACGATGCGATTGAACTCACTTACTTTTTAGTTACAGAAGATCAAGTTTAGTTAAGGGAATGTATCACTTACAAGATATACTTCGATGAAAATAAAAAATATGCATAATATTAGTGATGATGTCACTGAACGTATAAAGTATTTTTAATTCTTTTTTGCATTATTACCGAATCTGTCGCGAATGCAATTGACGAGAGAACTTTGGTAATATTTGAGCGTATTTCATATTCAACGAGTTTATAGTTATCTTTGGTGAAGACTTCGATGAATATCCCACAAGTTTCTTCGCAATATTGGGAGAGTCGAACTGATGGTAATTGGATTTAAGACTCTGCAAGCCAATACAATATTGAACAGGACAAGTGTAGAATGCATCAGAAATCCAAGTGGAATGTAAGACAAGAGCGACCACCAGCGTCGCCTTCATTGTAATATTTTCTTGTTAATTATTAAAAAGGTTACCATGTTGCATTTGTTGTAAAATCGATCATACTTTCAGTTTCACGGTATTGGCCTATATCGGTTAAACCTCGGTATGTATTAATGTATCAGGAATCGTGCGAATTGTAATTTTGACCGTTCATACTACTTTAGCACTAGAGCCTTAATAGTGTGCCGTCTAAAATAACCTTATAGTTGTAGCATCATACGTAGTAGCAACAAAACCCTGTTGTATGCAATAGTCAGGTACAAAGTAGCAGCACCTGGATGAATTTGTGCTTCTATGAAAAAAGCAGACAAATATTCAATAAAAGAAGGGGACAAATGAACTAGTCTAAATTTTTTAGAAAAACCAGCTCTAAAAGCTCTTTGGTGCTTATGAGTACTTCTATATGAGTACAGCATAATTTCATATGTATTATACAAAGCTTTACCCAGCTTGTGGTTTGAGTTTCCCTGACCAGGTGGACAGAATCCTCTTAATCTAAGAATCAATGTGAAAATTAGAAAAGTAACCATGTTGGAATCATCTCTGCAAGGCTCTTCCTTGCATAGTAGTTAGGAACTAACCCCTAAGGGAGTTAATTCTATTCTGTAGCTGCGGTGTGTTTCTCCAAATGCTATGTTGAAATTTCAGTTCTGATTATGTGAACAAGTTTTAGCACGTGATATTTTATTGTGTTGATGAAGTTATCTCACTTCTATCAACATAATTTAGGATATAATAATATACGTATTCTGTCACAGATTTCTTGTGTTTATGTTGCATGTTACATTCTTAACAAGTATGCACACATGCTACATCAAGTATACTTGGTTTTAAAACAGATAAAAATATGTTTTAGACATATCTTAATATATTTATCTTTCCAAAGAATGTTGGAATAGAGAGTGGATTAACAGGAGAAACAACCAACAGTACATTGAAAAGGGACAAGCAATTGTTTAAGTTGGGACCATTAAGTATTATTTGTTAAAGCCTGTCAAAAAAGTTAGAAGTGGGACTAAGACTTGTTCCTCAAAGTTTTAAATTATGACTACAATCACATGAATCCAGAAAGCAATCTTTTGACATTTATTCTGCAGACAAAAAATATGCATTGTATATATACAAGTATTAAGTTATTAATCTAAGTGGCAAAGTTATGATTTAGATTATGTTCGACAAAAATTTGTGCTGATTTTTTCAGCAACTTTTGCTGCTTTTTATGAATTTAATGTATTGGAAGGGGCCCAATATAATTATTCTATTAATGTTTTGTATGGTATGTAGATATTAAGTGAAGGTTTGATTTAGGTGATGGATTTCCTTCTGTTTTGAGCACGATGAAAGTTTAAAACGGCTTACCATGAAGAATGCTTACCTATAAATGTGCAGATCTGCATACTACCGGTGGTCTCAAATCGAAAAAAAGATTAACGGGGCACCCAAGTTCAGTCCCTAGGTGCAGCATTAGGAGGCAGGCAAGAATCTGCTTTTCCCTTGGAAGAGTCAAAATTCAATTATTTGAAAAAGTTGTATTATGCCGAAAGGCTTTTGGTGCCAATCGAAAAAGAATATTGACCCTTTTGTTGGTGGTGTAAGATTTTTCGTCATATGAATGTGAAAATTATTATAAGTTAGGATGATATTTTAGTCATGTTACTCAATTCTTTTTTCATCAGTGAAACATTATTTGCCTATTTTAATTTTAAAAGGTTTTCTTGTCTTTTTTTGAATTTGATCAAAGATTCATCCAAATTTTTTCACCCAAATCCGAACACATTTCATATAAGAAATTTTGTGTTCATATTACCTCAAATTCAACAACCACAATATGCTTCAAGTTTATGCCAAAAAATTTTATCCTATTTCTGAATGTTATGGTGAATAGAGAAAGAACATATTTATAAATATATTCTAGCTCAAAGTGACAGTTCCCACTATTCATCCATAAAAGCATTAGTGCCAGCTGTCGCATATGAATATGTTTCAAAAACTAAGAAAAATAAAATCATATAGATGCAGAGTCACAAAATATTATTAATCTGACATCAACACAATTTCCTAAATTTGGCCAAAATTGGTGCTCATTTTGTTATTTTCGGCAATGGAGGGGGCGAGACATCAAACCGCTTGCTAATGCTCATTGGACGCATCAAACCTCGCTTGAATGCTTCTTCCTGCACATTCACATCAAAAACATAAAACTTAGAAAATGTATCGGCAATTTTCAGTCATTACCAACATGCCTAATTTAGAGGCGTAGAAAGAGGTGCGAAAATAAGATGTCTACATTGTCCCTGGAATTATGTCTCAAACGAAAGGTCACAGTGATGGAAATATACATGAAAAGCTATTCATTTCAAAAAAATTTGGATGCAAAATTTAGCCTGACCTTTCATTTGAGATCGTGATTCCAGTTCAGAGTAAAAATGCTTGCAAAAATAAAGAATACCTATCCCAAACTAATCTCAAATCCGACCAATTTAGGTCGAGAACAACCTAAATTAAGCATTTCACACTTTCTGGGTATTTTGTTATTATTCATTTACTGAGAAAAAGTTCACATACAGTGTAGTAAATAACGTACGCACGAATAAAAATTATACGTACCCATCAAATTAGAATTGAAATGACCTCCTAGACTTGATTATGCATGGCAAACTTCTAATATAGCAAATTCGCTAAAAGCGAATTTTTACTCATATTAACAAATGAAGGAAAAGCCATGTTATACAAAATTTAGCTTGAGATTTTCATGCATAATCCATCAATTAATTCAGCAGTCCCAATAGAATTGTTATTTACTAAGTTTAGCAAGTATCGATACGTAAGGAATGTGCAATGTATAAAAGAACAAGTAATACCTGCAGGGCATCTCTATCGTCTGGATGTGCTATCGCTATTAGTGCCTGTGCGCGTTCACCAAGGCTGCGACCATATAAATATGCTATGCCATATTCCGTTACAATGTAATGTGCATGAGCTCTTGTAGTTACTACACCTCCTCCCTCCGATATAATTGGGACAATCCGAGAACGACCTAAAAATATCACAAGTTCAATAAAGAGAACAAAATTGCACTGTCGGGTTTCAAATTGTGATAACTTGAGGTAATGATTTTTTTGTTATTACACTGCAAAGGACAGCACTACTAAATTTTTTAAAGGCCCTGAAATAAGATCGAAATGATTTGCTTATAGAACTATCCTTAATATCAATTGTGCTCGTAGGCTTACTGCAGTAAACATATGAACGTGAAATACATTTTGAATGTATATTTGTGTGCAAAAAATATGAAAGTATAAGTAAATCAACACACAAATATAAACTATAGAAGCTTGCTGGATGTGAGTAATAATATCATATACATACAATATCCAGCAGCAGTCAGTTTTAGTGCTTAAATACCTTTGCTGGTTCGAGAGGGAAGGGCGAGAATAGATTGCCCATTGTTAGAAAGAGCAGCCCCCCTCAAAAAGTCCACCTGTCCACCCACTCCACTATAAATGCGCGTACCAATAGAATCACTCACTACCTGCCCAGTGAAATCTACTTCGATGGCACTATTGATTGCTGTCATCTGCGTTGCATAAAAAAAGTACCTTAAGATCCAATCAAAAGAAAGTGTTTTATCAACTCGATTGAAAAACGGCAAGGACCCTACACATTATCCTAATGTATGAACAGTGTTTCACAAAATTGAGTGATGAAATAAAAAACACGAGTAAAAAGACAGCATACAATAGTTAAATGTGCTAATTTTATTTTCAAGTTTTTCACAGATGCATGAAAATATGTTTATTACTGAATTTACTGCATATAGTTATTTTCACCTTTTCTTGCTGCTTAATAATATGAGGATTGTTTGTATACGCAGCATCCCGCATATCAACAACTGGGTTATCGTCTACAAAATCATATAAATCCTGGGTTCCAACCAAAAACGTAGACACCAGTTTTCCTCGATCGAGCGTTTTTTTACTATTGTTCACCACGCCGCTGGCAATTAAAGGCAATACTCCATCGCTAAACATCTCCGAATGAATGCCTAAGTTCTTGTGCATTGTTAATTGAGACAGAACCGCGTTAGGAATGTTGCCTATTCCTAGCTGAAAGAGCAAATGTAATAATAATTGAATCTCTTGAATATCATCTCAAGAAATTTGTGCAATGGAAGGTGCCACTATAAAACGATTCCAACAAATAAATGCAAAAGTCCTAAAGAGCAATGTTCAGCTTCAAATTCTCACATATAAAAATGAATTTGACGTCCCGACAGGTTCACTATATCCAAAATTTAATGGTAGTAGATTTTCTTAAAAACTGTCAATTATAGCTCATGCTGATGAGCAGTGCTTAAATCGGGTAAATGCGTATACTCAACTGCTAAACTATTTTAGATATTTTAGCATATATTATTTTCACGACAAAATATTGCTGCTTTAGGGAAAACCAAAAAACTTTAAAGCTTCTGCTTGTAAAAGTCTAATCTTTTTTACAAGATATTAAAAAGAATATGGAATAACTGATTAAGTTTGTTCATTCAGATGTTATAATTGAAACTCAGCCACTACCGCAGTTCTTATTAACCACAGTAGTCACCATTGAATTAGCCTACAAATTATAAGCCCAGCCGTATATTCATAAACGCAGTTGCTTATTATACTAAAAAAAGCCTGGCCCCAAAGTGGGCTAATTGAGTGAAGACTACTGTGATAGCTCTGAGGAATATATTTTAAAGTGCTCCTAAAATGTTGCTACTGCCACTTAATCAATAAAATAAATATTTATTGATATAAAAATTAATTATGTAGGTATGTATTTTTATCTTTCATATAAGCATATTTGAAAAAATTTCCGTTAACTATTTGTATATTTAGCGAATATGAAAAAGGCTAGTATAATTGTAAAAAAATTAACGACAAAATAAAATAATCTATCTGAAGTTCTAATCCCAAATTTCAATCTTCCTAGTAAACCGATCTGAAATTATTAAAATGATGAGGTCAACTAACTTATTTTACTATGATAGTGTCCGATTGGTTAAAATTATTGTAACGAGCCAATCATTTATTCCCAGCTTTATAGTATGGATACCTGAAGGGTAGCTTCATCTGCAACCAAGTGTTCTGCAATTAGCTTACCTATAGCTATATCCGCAGCACTACTTGGCTTGCTGCCTGCAAAAATCAATAAACAACTATTATATGAGCAATTACTTGACGAAATTACACTGTTCTAAAATAGTGCAGAAGTTGAAGCCACAAACAGTACTATTCTATTTTCTCCTTTTTGCCTATACTAAGTAATTCGAGCATCAGACATGTTGCTGTAACTTTGTCTAACATGCGAAAATTATAGCTCAATCTATCACTCAGTGAAAAAAAGTAATTTCATATTGCCTATTTAATTTATATTGCATCAAATGAGCTGATAATAAGCATACTCATATACATGTATAAATAACCGTAGAAGATAGAGCCCAACTAATTCAATCCAAGGTTAAAATTTACTTTAACAAATAAAGCCCTAGAGTTGTGACGTTTCTGGGGTACCTTTTTTCTAGAAACACTTCTACAAAAATTACGCGACTTAAGGTTTTACTTTTCATTACATTGACTCAATTTCATATGGCTAATTCCTTTAAATCTCTAAAAGTAGCTTAAAGAAACGAAGTAACAGACAATATTTCATAAACCTATACCGTCAGGTACACCAAAAATTATCAGTTAAGCAATTACATTGGATCAGAAATGTCAATTTACACCAGCTAACTGAGTCAATGGGATGGAGAGTTATCAAATAATAGAATATTTATTTTTAGCGGATTATTGATATATTGAATTTCAACTGTATAATAATAATTTAATAAATACCAATTTATCCCATTGCTAATAAAGTCAACAAAATAACTCTATTACATGAAAAATTAGAAGAATAAAGTGCTTATATTGGCCAAAGTCGATTAAATATTTAAAATGCAACAATTTAGGGGTGCAGAAAATATGGAGCATGATATTTTTATACTTCAAGTACATTGGAAGACGCCCAATAGAGAGCAATTTCCATGCAACTTACAACCAATAACACACATTTTTCATCCAAATGCCAGGAATAATGCAAAGTGTAAAAAATCTTAACCTCTGTATCTTATATCCTACAGAACAGCGCAATACGTGTTGTTCTGCAAATCAATTATCCTTTCATCACATTTTATTGACAAAAAGAACAGTTTTGAGAGCACGTAAGTTATGTGCATTGAGTCAAAATCAGATGTTATCATATGGCACCACTACAAACAACAGCAGCATAGCAAGGGAGAAGTATCATTTAAACCTACTAAAATTATCGTAAAATAAATACTAAATGTTTTAACCTGAGGTATAGAGAGGCGTATCATGATAAACCACGTGATCAAGATTTGTGAAATGAATGATTCCATCTCCGTGAGTGCGTGGTACATGCTTATTAATTTGACCTATTACTGTACGTGCTGTCTGCAGTGCAGCACGGGTGCAGTCGACGCTTGTCCCTAGACTGCAGAAGCCATGAGAATCTGGCGGCGAAATCTTCAATGAAAAGAAGATCATAAACGTAAGTATCACAGGAACAGTACATAATTATTTAATGACAGGAAAAAAAGTAAAATAAAATTTCAACTTCTCGTTTGAATTATACTAAAAAAAATCAATTTTCACAAGAATAGCATATTACTATCTTAATACGAGGTATTTATATATTCATGCACATAATATTACATATATATATATATTTATATTGATAATTCATTTGATATTCTATAAGCAAATAACACATAACTAAATATAGATATATAACTAAAAAAAACCTGCACAATAGCCACGTCCAAGGGTATGATATTATTTCTAAAAACAAGCGGTGTTTCGCTCAGAAAAATTGGGATATAATCTGCTCTATATTCTTCCGTGGCTTTTCGAACGTTTGCCCCGACAAAAAAGCTCTTTGTTCTGAATATTCCATCGCACTCTTCGGCCACATATGGACACGGACCTTCTGTGTGTAAGTGATAAACTGTTAAGCCTTCCAGCCGATTTTCTAATCCGTGCTTTGTCATAGCATGCGTTAAGATAGTAGGGGTGGCTGCCATTCCCTAATTTAAGAAAAATAAAAATGGTTAGCAATTGAATTTTTCATTTTTCGAAGTTTACCCTATTAAGATATTCTGTAAAAATATTTCTTCATATTAAAATTTTTTAAAGATAAAAAAGTAAGAAAATTACTTATTTCATATACAGTTTACTTTAAGATGAATATGATGGATATGATGATTTTGCTTCTGACAAATTTTTGCTTATATCAAGTTAATGAAGAAGTCATATCGTGTCCAAGTTCAGCTCCAGAATTTTTCAGACAAGGAATTCATTCGGTGGTTCGGAGAGATTCGGTATCTCTGGAGTTTACTGCAAGTAATTATCCTTCTACCTCTTGAAGGAATCCATATTTTGAACATATATAGAAGTTTTTAGGTGCAGTTCTTAAGTGAACTCAAAATATTACTTTTATAGTGAAAGATTAACTATGAAAAATTCAATTTCCCCAAAAAATAATTTTGTCACATGATACCATGGAATATGTGATCAGAAGAATGCATAAAGCCAGTCCAAAACAAAGTTAAAAAAATTGCAAAGTGTAACGTGATTTGGCTTCTATTTAAAACATACTGTCAAGTCTAAAAGGGTATAAAATCAGATTTTTTTATCAATAATACTTACACGAACCACCCGACAATAGATTAAAATCCAAATTTCAACAAAATATGCATATATTAAATTTCATTTGGAATTGACTTTATAGATGGATGGCATCAAATCTTCCATGAATTTATTTAAAACTGATATCATGCACTTAAAGAAATCATTTAGAAGTTTGTTCACACTTGCCTGGACAAAAATGTTGTCTCCACTCTTTATTGCCCTCACCACTTCTTCTGCTGTTCCGACCTAAAACATAATTCATAAATAACAGTATTTATCCTCAATAAGCAAAAAAAATACATGAAAATGAATCTAGATCAGGTCATCTCATAGATATTCGAAATTAATGCCTCAAAAACAAAAGTCTCATTCAATTTGGTTGGGTATATGAAACTGAATAAATCTGGTAAAATTTACTCGCAAAATTTTGGCAAAGTTAATCAATATTTAAAGTATTTTTTTATCTTGTCGACACAAGATGAAATCAATTGGAAAATCATTTCAAACCTGCGGAATCTTGCCACGAATTGGAGCCATAGGCTCATGTCTACTATAATCTAAAGTATTACTAGCGTAAGCTAAGAGATTGCTTCGGTAGTTTCTTATACCAATTAGTTGTCTGGAACAAAAAATGAGCATAATGTCCATCAATTGCATAAACCATACTGATGATTCAAACCTCGATGAATCTAGAGCACATACCTTGGTTTCCAAATTTCCAGTGCCTTCCGAGCAGCAAATTTACTCAACGCCGTCATCCTACTGTAGTGATCTGCTCACTTTGCTATAAATCCAAATTATTATTTTGAACACAAAATCTAAAAATCGAAATCGCTGATTTCCGTCAACGGAATTTCGAATTTCCCGAAAAAATATTCTTAAAGCTTTCAGGCAGGGACGCAAAAAGAATGAGTAACCTAAGGTACGCCATTAAAATACCGACTTTTGTAACTCGACTCATCAACGATAAGCATCCAGAATTATTTGCATATTTATTTGGCCAATGATAATGAAAGGAAAAAAATCGAATTAATAACCAACTTTTAAGCTGGGAATTTCCTAATTCTGCCAGTCCGACAGAGCTATCTCAACTATGTCACGACTATATGCGAACATACAAAACCATACTTCGTTTTGTCTTTTTAGCCATCATTTTAGAGCCTTTTTTATCAGAGTATTTCTTAATAATTTTATGAAGTAAAATCATTTATATTTGAATTCACTAAGGCATGCATAGTTTCCAACAAGACTGAGTCATTCTCAAGCTGATCTTCAGAGGTTGTAATACATGCAGCTATCCACTCGTCTTTAGCACTTTCTAATTGTAGAAAAGAAGAATGAGTAGAGCACTTGCTCTAAAAAAAAAGACTCATTGAATTTCATGGTAATGATATCATTGCAAACACTACAAAGGCCTTGCTATTGAAAAGACCAAGATCTATTCAACAAAGGTTTAGAAAAAGAGGATGAAAGTAGAAAAATGGCATGGCCATAATAATGTCAAGAATGATGACAAAAAGACCAATAACTATACTGAAAAAATTAATGTAAATTTTGAAGAAAAAACAGTTCCTTTTTTGCTGATGATAATGATCATGAGACTGCTCAAAAAGTTTATTTTGGAGAAGAAAAAGCTGAGGACGGAGATAATTAAAAAACTATTTTGGAACAGGTCATAGTTAAAATTATTTAGTAGCACATTGATCAATTTATTTCCAGTAATTTTAATTAAAATGGAAGCAAAAAAATATTTTACAATAGTAGCAATTATAAAATGTAGCCACTTGAAACTCATCATAGATCCTTAAATTACATGTCTTCATAGGTCCAGAATAGGTTATCAAAAAGAACTATAAAGAAAATCACATACAGTTTGGACAATCTGAATAAACCTAAACCTGTCAAAGTATTGCTTGAAGAATGATAAAAATAAGTTTGTTATGTTAGCATATAACAGAAATCAGGATTTTTCAAATACTTCATATAATAAATGATTGATAGGATCCAAAAGTGTTTTGGTACAAAGTTTAGAATTTGAGCAACACTAATGTCAGAATCTGTATTGATATAAACCCTACTTTATTTATAGAAATATGAATATGTGGATACATGTATATACTAATCTAAAATAAATTTAAATCAATATTAGCAGATTAGCTGAAAAAATGCCACTGCAGGTTAGAAACTACTAACTATTAAGTTCCAGTTTTAAGCAGTTGGCCAAAAATTCTTATCAGTTGGTTCCACAGTAATACATATTAGAGCCTCCAATTGAATACTAGGGTTTGAGGTACAGCAATGCAAAAGTCAAATATGTTGATATATACTTTATGCTATTGCAATGGTATTCCTAAACAGAAAGAAATGTCAAAGAAACAGAAAACAAACAATGTCTTGCTGTTTGTTAGGATCTGAGTGGATAAGTCGTGTAAGTTCAAATTAAACAACAGTTCAAAACTACTTCAGGATGAAGATAAATGCCTTGTTAAATACTCTTGTAGCAATACCCATGATTAGTATTATGTATTGCATAGTAGTAGTTGTACATGCATTACACAATGTTAGGAATTAACTTGTTAACAGTTAAATTTGTGGTATAGTTGTGGAACTCTGTTCTATGGCAAGTCATTGTTCTGCATATTGGAATTCTGAGTTTATGGCAAGTCATTGCTGGATTTTGGTGACAAGCTAAATTTAGGATTTGTGTGTTGCTGCAAAGTATGTTTGCTTCCAGCAACACAATATATGTCTGTGTAAATATACTCTTTATTCTTAGTTTTTAGTCATATTTGTAAACACATTCATAACACCATGTTACTAAAGTTCTATTTTTTAAATGAACATATATTTTAAATGTACATTTTTGCATAAAAACTATGGTATGGTACATTGTAAACAAATCAAAAGTTATCAAGATTGATAGTATTAAAATAAGATAGTCAAAAGTTGTTGCCTCTACAGGTGGAAATATAAAAACAAGTGAATACTTGATCTGGATACCCAATAGAGTGTAAGGCACATGTGGGCTTGTACATATCAACATGATGTTCTAACATTAGATACAAATTCTACTCAGTGACGTAAAGGCTTATTTAGTGCAGATTTAAATGGATACAAGAAAAGTAAGGAATACTAGAAGGAGTATTTTTCCCTTTCAAATCATCATAGAATTGCAGTTGTACAAAATTCATACAATAGTGGACAAATTTATTTCCTTGAAACTCTAAAGACAATCAGTCTACATTTCAAAATCTTCAATATATACAAAGAAATGTACATTTGAATATTTAAAAGTGGTTAAAATATATTTCAGTGCATTTAGCAACAAATCACTGTTGGGAGAAATGGACTGTTCTCAATTTTATTTTGGTCAAAAACAAAAAAACTACTCCATAAACAGATTCTTTGATAAAAACAGTATATTAAAAATAACTGCAATTGTAGATCTAGACGTTTAATTTGATAGTTTGAGTGCAAAATCTAACCAATATAATTTTTATTACATGCTATAATTTGATAATATTGCTACTGCAGTTTTCTACATTGTAACTTGCAATGTTGGAATGAATGGTGAACATCTTTTTGCTATTGCAAAAAAAATCATATCGTGTACTTGCATAAATCTTTGCACAATGACATGTTTTGACGTCACATTATGGCAAGTTTAATATTCCACATTAATTTCCCTGACTTTCCTGTAAAACTGCTGTGTAGCACAAATCTAAGATAGATAAAGCTGAAAAGTTCATATACAGCAGTGCTTTTTGAACTAGATAATGGAACAAAAGAGCTTAAGTGTGACATTCTAAAAAACAAAATGATTAACTGCAACTCAACAAATGAGTATGAGCTACAAAATGGACAGGACTCTGTGCGGTCTGAGGAATGAAAAATTTCAAGACATTCAAAATGCATGATATACGTAAATATTTGAACAATTTCAAAGCAAGGTGTACAGAATTTGCAAGAATGGCCCTGAACTGGAGAAATTGACTGAATAAAACTGATTTTGAAAGAAACTAAGTCAGATGGAATGAATAAAAGTGCAGGTGCAATCAAACATTCTAAATATATGGATCTTGTACAATTAATTTATTGAAAAAAGGAAAATAGTGTGGCAGAAAGAAACATGTACATGTAAATACCATGAATTGAGAAACAAACTAGATAATAATTTTTCAGTAAAGAATGCACTAAAATTTGAGCTGCTGAAATATTCAAAAATCCATATACATTTTTTTTGATTTTGATTAAAGTTATTTAAAGTTTTCCAATTCTACTTTATGTATTCCAAAAAAATTATGCTACTAATACCTATTTATCTTATTTGTAAGAAGCTATTTGATAAATCATGGTGCAATTATTATCTTGGAATCAGCAAATTGCAATGAAAATTTGTTGTAAGTGAAAATAAATGTGAAGCACTTATTTATACTTGATGTAGTGTACTGCATTTAAAATGGTTTCTAAGTTACAGTTAATGAACCTATCAGTTATTTCAAGTCCATGTCTAATGCTATAAACTGAAAGCTTTTACTCTACTTACATCGTGCTATTACAACTTTTCAATACCAACTCCATAATAGCATGCAAAACTGGCTAGTGCAATCTCTTATGCTACAAATTGGCTTACTAAAAAAGACTTTAATATGTTAGATAAACTATACAAAAGATTACAATTCAATTATAGAATATACTGTTTACTAAATACAAAAACTTGCCAATAAATCCTAAGAAAAAATACTGTTTAATATCAATGAAGCAATTATAATACTCAACTGCTGTTCTAACTTGCAAAAAGTAAAAACAACTTCTGATTAATTAATTTTGAAATGCATTAATTACAACTGCATCACATATCTACAATGTGAAACTTGCTTTCAGCAAATATCTAAGGAAATGCATTTAAAACCAAGTGGTAAATTGTCTCAATACGTAGAAGACAATGCACGTATATGACTTATAAAAGTATTTTTTTTTAAAGCAAAAAATAAGTTTTACATGACATTTATCTATTTAACTTTGATGGCCTCTCAGTGAGGCTAGTCATATGAGTCTTTAGAACTATTATTTTGCTTTGCTAGTAGTTAGCTATAGCAAATCCAAAAGGAAAATTTAAAAGTAGCTTATCTTCTTAAGAAATAAAATGGTAGAAAAATGTAACCATTTGAGTAGAACTTTTCTTGGCAAAAAGGTTGAATGTTTAAATCTCAAATTTAAAAAAAGGCAATGTTTTGAAAGCCCATCCAAGTCAATTCCAAGTTTTCATTAGCACGGCAAAGAGCACTCTCAATTCAATCATGCAAAAAAGTTTATTAGTGTCAGGCACACACCAATTGAAGACAAGAAATAGAATCAAAGGTTAGATTTTGGACAATATTTATCCAATACAAAACAAACAAAAGAGAATAATACTAGGTAAACAGCAAGAAGAGATTGAGCATGAAAACGTGCACTTTATTACAGATGTTTTTGACACTGAGCATTGGAAACAAAATGTAATATCAACAAACAGCTAATACCAAATATACGCAATTAATATTTACCAAACTGCAATATAATATATACACTTGAATCTATGGTACAAATCTTTTGAAATTGTCAATATGAAAGAAATATTTATCAGCTATGTACGCGCAACTATAACTGGTCAGGTCCTAACGATAAGCTTAATGTTCTAGAAATGGCATTGTCATACATGCGGATGTAGAGCAAATATAATGTTAGATCAGTCTTGCTGTCCTGCATCATATACAAACTGCCTCTCAAAAATCTTATTGCTCTTTGGAGGACTAGTTCTTGTATGATGAAATGATTGCATATTTAATCAAAACTTAGTATGCTAAATAACAAAATTCTACTTGCTGTGGCAGAGTCAAACAGTTCTGTAGAGATAAAATTGTGATAGTTAAATTATCTCTGCCAGGTTGGCAGAATGAGTAAATCCCATTTAAGCTGTATCACATTTTAGTTCAGATTGGATTTGGTCAGATTAAAACCAAGCTGGTTTGTGAAAATATTGAGTTTAGTGCAAGCCAGGCACAAGCTGAGCCATTTTAAAGTAAAGCATAAAACTTTAGTTCACAAGCCAAGATAAGCAAAACCAGCTCAAGCTGCAATTTAGTCTTTATTCATAAAGGTGAGCCAATTACAAACTACTTGGCATTCTTGTGAAGGAGACAGAGTATTAAATATGGTGAAACAAGTAACTACAAGTAAGTGATAGTAAAAAGTATTTGCAAGTTACATAAGCAACAGTATTTCAGTTAAATCAATATCTACAAAAATATGATTAAGTTAACAAAAGATAACATAGCTACAAAAAAGGTTCAAATTGATGGACAACAAACTTGTTTGCAGTCATCTATGGTCTTAAGTATGTTGTCTATTTTTCCTTTTGTCATTTTTAAAACTTATTCAGTAACAAATTCTTCCTATGCTAATCTCATCAAGTCAATTTTGCCTTTTGCAAGCACTGCATCAAATACTTGATTTTTAATGCTTTTTAATCTAATGTATTCAATAGTATTGCATATGTAAATGGATTTGAAAAAACTTTTTTTTATGTAAGATTTGTCACGATATAGGAGTACACTCCTTATCTATAATCCTACATACAAAAAAGATCCTTCCAACAATATCCACATCTTTACCGTCTACACCATCTTTCATTATTCCATAGAGTATTTTCTTGGTGTTTCCCAAACCGACATCTCTGACAAATGCCTGGCGGAGTAACCCCATAATTAAATATCTGGCTGATCCGTGCTTGACATTTACTTATTAAAAACATCTCTCACTCTTCTCTGTTTTCATCGTGATTACCCTGCTACTGTGCAGAGTATCGTCGCTAGTTTCAGAGAAGCTCCCTTCACGTACACATCTAATATACAATTACTATACTACTTTCCTTAGTTTGTTTTTATTGTCTTGTTTGTTTGCGTGTTGCTTCATTTGATTTCACAAGATTAACTAAAATAAAGTAATACTCTGAAAAGGAATTAATTAAAATTAATAATTATTAGTTTGAAAGAACTAGGAATACAGTCACAGTTATAGCTGACTTAGCTTAATTTGGAGACAGATTATTTTTTCTGCTGCACCGCAAGCTAAATAGGTTGGAAAATCATAGGCCAAACCATTGGGCTTGGGTCAGCTCACTACTCGGGCCAAATCCTATTTTGCTGCAATGAATAAAAAAGTTGATCTCCTGGCAAATGATTGAACCTAGAAGCATCCCAATATGTGTAACTTGCATGTCTCAATAGTATTCATTTTGTCACATTTTAGCAAAAGAGCAAGCGATTAGAAGAACAGTATTTATATAATATTTTTAGGAAACAATTAGGTCGTGAAAGTACTTAGAACTGTTCCTGGCCGTTCACTGACCCTGCAGCCAATCTATTATGTCCTTTCATATGTAGGTTTATTATCTCATTCAATATTACAATCACTCTAGCAAATTCTTTTTTCTTTTGCTTCTTCAGTTTCTTAGTAAGTTGCATAGATTAGAATCCTCGTGGGCGTCTTTGCCAAATGATTCCTGATTCGTAGGTCACGTGCTGTTTTTTTCGTTCGAAATATCCAATTTATTAGAAAGTTTTCGAATTTCGACAAAAAAACTAAAAATGAAAATTTTACGTATAGTACGACATAGATATTGATTTGTTAACTACGGTGACGTAATAATTGCAAGCACTCACTAACACACTGCACTACTTGGTTGCCTTATCATCAAACAATATTGAATGGAATGATGAACTGCCGATTATACTGTTTGATTTTCATAGCAACGTTTTTCAAATTATCGCTTTGTTTCATCTCCGATTCGCGCGTGGTGAATTTTAATTCCTTTTCGAAATCAAAATCTAATGCTATATGCGATCCCATGCGAAGTCGCTGTAGTAATCTAAATATGAGGAACGGAGAAGATGAAGAAGCTACAGTACGTAAATTTTGATAAATTTTGTGCTGCATGTGGAAATATATGATCAGCCATTTTTTTCAGTCAACTGTGGACTGGGACGCAGAACTGAAGCGACTTAACAGTAATCAGGTTAAAGGTGTCAGCGGAGCAGAAGTTGCGGTAGAAAAGTTCAAAAAACAGGTAGATCAGTATGCAGTATTCATTTTTTTTCATTCTTCGATTGCATGTGCATCTTAGAATAATTTACTTTTTTCGAAGTAAGGATTTTGGAACATTTCATATTGTTGCAAGGATTAAAGTCGTTTGTACTTTTTTTCATCTAGCCCTATTTCTGTTTTACTGCTGCTTTAATAGTTCGAAACTAATGCCTTCAAAACCCAAAACTGTTTGAAAAATTGAAATATATAATAAAGAGTAACGTAGCTACCCCATAGTCCAGCAAATCTAAACTTTGAAAACTGTTTGCTTTTTCCATTTAAGATGAATATGCATTTTCTCTTTTAACTGTAAATTTGTAATTTAGAAATAAATTGATATCTAATATTTATTCCATGAACTATAGCCTGGACCACTAATTGTAGACCAAACTCAGCAGCACGCTTTTTCGCTATTTGGTGGTTTTGTTCCAATGCATATGCAAATATAATTTATGAGTTCAAGATTTCTTAAACTAATTTATGTCATATGATAAGTACCAACTATTTTGTATATCGATGCTATGCATAAATTTTTTCCTTTTTTAATATCTTAAAAGTGGTGATTGTACTTTAAATTTAATTGCAATATTTCAGTGTAATAATTCAGATTTTTTGAAAATATTGCTCAGGTTGATGCAAAATTAAACCAAACTCTACCTATTAGAATTTCAGTTCCATCTCCTAAAAAAATCGGCAAGGAACTCCTAACCAAGGATTGGCGATTTTGGGTGGCCGTGATTGCGGCCCTGGCATTCGCTTCGTCTCTTATTGTTGCTATTAATAGGTCTGAATATATTTATTCATATACTGTAATCCACAAATGAAGCTGTTGAAGCGGCTATAATAACATCACTGCAATCAATTTTCATTCGATTTTGTACATATTATCGGAAAATCATCATTGAATTTTAGAAAATAAGGTGCTAGTTAGTAGAAACCGCGTTTATTCGATAGATGCACTAATTGAGGGATGATAGTACTATATATGTAAGGAATTTTTTGATATTTTATGAGCATTTTTGCTAAGTTTTCTGTGGCCTTTGCTAGTTTATTAATTGATTAAAAGAACGTCATCAATTGGTTGCCTATTCAACATACAATTGGATAAAGGAATGAAAATTTGGTGAGGAAGATAGTATAATTTGAAAATTTATCTGTAACATCGCAAAAAAGTATGTAAGAATTTCTACCTTTGCAGCGTCTCTGTAACTACGCTGCTGTATACTTTTTCTTCAATTTCATTGGTCATTTTATAATCGACTTAATGCTTGAGTAGATAAAAAAATGCTTTTTTAGTTAAGTTATGACAAAATGAAGATTTTGAAAAACTTCACGCAGATGGCATAAAAATAATTGTTTTCCCACTTTTTAATATAATTAAATTGCGTTTTAAATTCATCGTAGCTCGATGAAATTGGGAATTTTAATTGTCGACTGTATTCCTCTGCGGATAGTATACTCTACTGTCTGGATTGGTTGCGTTTTAAGAAAAATTATAGTAATTGCTGAAGATCTCTATCTCTAAATTGAGCGTTTCATCTTCAAAAGCTAATATTTCCCAAGTAAGTCTTGTCCATTGTTTCATGGGTAAAGTGCTATCATCAATCAAACTTGAGCTATTTAAGCCGATTTTACACGCTAAGTGTCTAGCGTTTAACATGCCAGATTATGATTTTCATGTGCTAATTGAAATGAATAATTTTTTGGTTTTTTAGGGAAGAGTTAGTTGTATTGGATGAGACGTATCACGGTGTCATGTCTCGCACTTTTGATCTGTCTCAAGGTAAATGTTATATTTTTTTACATTTGAACTTGGTGCTTTTAATATTTTCCAAGTTTAAGCTATCGAAAAGCTAAGTCTTCTTCATTTGAAGTTGTTTGCTATAAAACTTATGTAGGGTAAGGTACTTAAGATTTTACGGATCTTTCTGGAGTACTGAATTATTAGGTCATTACATAAGAAAATCCGAAGCTGAATATGGCGTAATAAGTCCTTTTTGTTTATTTTTATAAATGAAAAAAGTTAAGAGTGATTTGGCTATATCCAAAATTTATCCTATATATGTCTATGCGATTATTCATTAGTCTTAATAAGTTCATCTGCAATCTACTGCATATATTTTCTTATCATGAATTTACTCCGCCATTGCGAGAAAAATTAGAATTTTGTCCTGTAATAGAGTAATTTCTTAAAGAGAAATTGAAATTATCAGTTGTTGATCCAACAGCTTTTTTCTATGCATTTTTTAAAATGTCAAATCAGTCGTTAGAAATCTGTTGAGTAAGTTTGTATGATATAGCCTCTAATTCTGAGTACCAAGAATTAATGTTTGAAAAAACGTATAGCATACTTCTTTCGAGGATTTTTGGAATTTCGGAAATCCCATGTACTTTCCACAAGTTACCCTGATAACTGCTAGCGGCCATTCTTTTTATGGGTTTGTATATTATTCATTTCTTTAAAATATGTTCTTTCTAAAGTTTTGTCATTCCTATTGGCGTATTGAGTTTCATTTTCATTTCATGTCTGGGCGAATGACAGCACTATCCGTGTGTTACTGCAGCATAATTTATATCAAGTTTTAAATTTTCTAAAATTTGCTTGTCTTCCCGCGAATATAACATCATTGTGTTTCGTTTGAATAGAGTATCAGGGTAGTGTAATATTTGCATGTTTCATTACACTAGTAACATATTTTGCTGTGCCTCCATGGCAATACTGAACTAGTTTTATATTCAATTTTAGCCGAATTATTTTAATGCTAGAATTTTTTGAATAAAGCTAAAATTTAAAACTGCAATGTTATATTCAGGGGAACACCATAACAAAATATGAATACATCTCGCGGCATTTTACTTGATATTTTTTAGATCACTACATTTAATTTTTAATGTTATATTTGAGGGAAATGTCCAGTTGGGTATTTTCTTTACGCATCCGCCAATTTTTTTATTTATTTTTTTGTATATCATTTGCAGTAGCTTCATTATTTGATAATGGACACGAATCGAGTTTTACGAGTTAGAGCTGTGTGGCGTTTTTGGCTTCTCGAGAATTATTATTGTCAATGTATCTAATGCGGTGAAAAGCTATGTAGGTAATGGGTGGTTTTTTGGATTCTTAATCGAACATGAGTCTTTCCTAACGTTTTCAAAGTTATCGATAACTATATCTGTTTCATATTTTTAGACTAGATTAGAAAAACTCATGCAATTTTACACATATTCGTACACTTTTAATTTTTCATAAATTTAATAATATCTTTAAGATATGGCTGCAGTCATTATGCTACTGCATATGACAAGAATGCTATTAAATCCTTGAGCATTTGCCTGATAATTTTATTCTCCATTCAAACTTATGTTCCTCTGGATTTTTGTTGCTGAACCAAACCCTGCACAGTTTACAATCCCTTGCGCTTATTCAAGTTTTTTTGTCGGTTAGTCTCGAATATGCAATCTGCGAATTTGAGATACTTTCGTTATAACAAAGACTTCAAACTTCGAAAAAGTCCAATTTCGATATCAGTAGCCCAATGTATATTTTCTGTCCCATTCTTATTTAGCCTATAGTAGTTAGACTGCTTATCATTGTAAACTGCTTAGAAACTCTTGATTTCAATTTACAGTAATGGTGCTTAGCTATTCTCGAGATTTTTGTAATACAGTACAGAGTCTGCAAAAATTGGATTTGCATTGCCCCATGGCAAAAAATCATGTAATTGATAACAAGACACGGTTAAAGAAGATATTTTCTAAGAATGTTATCAATTCTTCAAGTATCTCAGAAATGCTATATTTTTCCACTAAAACCATTAATTTTCCCTAACACAAATAACTTTGTTTGAGCTTGGACTATTTTTCAAATAATGAAAACAGTCGAGCCGTATGCTAATCCAACAAAACTACTTGACATGGTGCTTGACCTTTGTCCATTTCTTTTACAATCATGTTGGATAACCAGTTGCCTGCCACTTGCTTAGAAAAATGTATGGATCAGAAAAAATTATTTTTTTAAACTTTGCAGAATCAAGTCTCGATTTTGGTCCTCAGTTTCTAAAAGAGTTCATTAGCAGCTATTGCCAAACAAATATATTTTTTTACATTCAATTTTTTCTGAAGTAATTTTTCTCCCTCATAAAGCATGTTTCATATAAAAGATTATTCTTTATTTGCCCCCCAAAACTCTCGATCAATCTTATCATGATTTATTTTTTCAAAATGGTTATTCTAGTTGGTTGATAAGGCAGCTAGAAGGATGATTAATCTTTTATAAAATCCTGTTTTTCTTGAATTCAATTCTAACAAACTTGAAATAAAAAAATGAAGAAAATGACTTTAGAAAATTATTAATTTGACAAGTTCTATAATGAGTCTCTTCAAATTTAATTTGGAAAGACGCTTTGATCTATGCGTTTCTCTTTAAAAAATTTAACGGATTGGCTCATAATTCGTGTTTTCCAGGTTAGGCATTTCATTGAACAAATCTAAAATTTGTTACAAGTAGTGGCAAGGACTGGTTTAAAATCGACTTTTTGAAATGAAAAATTAAGAGCTAAGCATTGAAAACCTTATGCAAGAGAGGGATGAACAAAAATATTATATTGGGAAAAAATGCACTAGGTGTGTTTTGCTTGCTGTCTGCTTGAGTTTTGTTAGATTTTATGCGTACTTTATTGATTACATTATGAGAGCTAATTAATAAATATAGATTTCGAGAGTTTCCTCATTTTTTAAAAGTCTCGAGTTCCTTTCATAAATGCCATTTTCCGCCTTTTTTTCCTGCTTCTCTAATTCAATAACTGAATGATCTGATCCCGCAGCGGGACTATAATTTATAAATTTACTGCTACATTTAAAAATAATTTCGTTTTTGTAGTTCATTTTGCTGCCTTGGACTAAAGTTTTTTCATAATACGATGAAACTGATATCATTATAAGATCTCGATAATTTCGTGGGGCTGGGAAATTTAATTATTTGCGTAAACCATGCTCTATGAGTGAGATAAAGTTATGATAGGGAGAACTGTGTTCGTCACTGTTGGTACGACTCTTTTTGATGCTCTTCCGCAAGCTATCGACACGGACTATGTTTTACAACGTCTAAGCGAGATGGCGTTTTTAAAAGTTATTGTACAAATAGGTAAAAATTTCCAGATTTTAAGCATGATTGGTTGCAATGGGTGTATGTGAGAATTCAGTGTTTTTATATTAATTTAGTTCTCTTATGAACTAGCATTTTCCACGTAAAATAAATGAAATTTTTAATCTTCATTGAAGGAAAAGGAAAATACGAACCCAAGATCGGTAAAAGAATTGGTGGCATTGAAGTGGAGTTTTTTCGTTTTAAACCTTCTTTACTCGGAAATATTGAAACTGCAGATCTTGTCATCAGCCATGCCGGTGCTGGTTCAATAATGGTATTATTTTGAGTGAAACATATTCCATGCGTTAATAAACTCCATCCCAATCTGCTTACATCCAAAATGGGCATATAAAATTAAATCATCAAAAGCCCGTCGTTTTGATTTCATTGATTCATTCTTATTTTTTGTGCTACTGCTGATATTCTGGAGTTGAGATAGTTTTTCTCAAAAGCATCGAATCCTTTTATCATTTTGTTATGTAAAATCTTTTTTGAACAATATCAGGAAATTTTTATTCACTCTATTTACCGTTTCGTGTTTTTTTAATAGTATCATAACAAGGATTGAATCGACCTATTAATACTCGACACTAATTTTTATTGTAAAAAACTTTACTTGCCACTCTCTATGACACTATTAATCGAGTTGCCAA
The DNA here is from genome assembly GCA_032358265.1 of Vaucheria bursata. NCBI lineage: Eukaryota > Xanthophyceae > Vaucheriales > Vaucheriaceae > Vaucheria > Vaucheria bursata. The sequence goes on along the minus strand of JAULBW010002214.1, from coordinate 17,281 downwards.
TGAAATGAATATATATTTCAAATATTGGCTTAGTGAATTGTCGATTCTCTTCCTTTTTTATTAAGAAATGTTTTATGGGGCCTCAAATGGTTAAATCCAAAATACTGTAGTAATTAGACAGCTTCCACACATGATAAATTGCATATTAAATTTCATTTTTTAGAACTGCTTAAAAAAGTGTACCCATTACAGAGTTACATCAAAAGGGTTAGGGTTAAATTTTGTTTGGGTTTTATTAATTTCGTGACGATTTATAATTTCTGAAATAGTTCTTTTTGATGAATGCACCTTATTACCTTATACGTATTCTTACAAGTATTGCATATATACTTCTTGTCCTACAGGAAGTTTTATCTATGGGTAAACCGCTAATAGTTGTCGCAAACTCGCTCTTAATGAACAATCACCAGATTGAATTGTCTGAAGCGTTGTCCTCACGAGGTTTTGTTTTGTCGGCAACCCCGTCTAGTCTGCATGATGCTTTAGATGAAGAGCGAATAAATGCACTGGTTCCGTATTCGAAGCCTAGCTATGCTAATGTGTTTCTTACTGTTCTGGATGACGAATTTTTGAATATCCTTAGCTGATGAAGTCATTTTTATGCACTCATACGAGTCACAATGATGCATTAAAATGATTGGAAATGCATTGGTTTTATCTTACAGTGAAATTGTGATTTATAAAACGAGGAAATATTTTAATTATTTTAAATAAGTTTGAAATGTAATTTAGCTCAACATAGTGCATCAGAAAAACTGCTGCAAAATGTCTCTCAATGGTTTTTTGATCTTGTTTTTCCTCTGTGATCCAGTCATGCCATTGAAAATGAGGTGCATTTGTAATTCTGAACCAATGAATCTATGGGTTAAATTTAAGATCTTTAGCTAAATATTTTTCCCTCTTTACTGTTGTCATAGAGAAATAATTGTACTGCCAATTCTGCCAAGTAAATTCTTCATGAGAATTCTTAATCTTGCTAAAATACTCGCCACATTATGAGCTCATGGACAGTAGGCCCAGGTCCTTTTTGTTCCCACTTTAGCTTAGTCCCAAATTGTCTTTGTATCTAAGCTATGCATTTTTCAGTCTATAAGTCCAGCCGATTGCTAAGTCCAAGAAATACCCATTCCCAAGATGGGTTTATTAAACGGCGGCTACAAGTGTATTGAAATACTAAACTAATTTGTTTCTTGAAGTTTATTTAATATGGTGCTCTACTAATTGAAAATTTTTTGTCACATCTCAAAATCAAATTTGCATTTCCCCAAGTAAATACTCTCTAACAATATAACAGATCAAGTGACCATTGGACGCAATCTATCATGTGCCTTTTATCCACTGGCAAAATGATAAAAGCTTTTGCAAAAACATTGTCCCAACAGAAAAAAATTTTCTGCAAGAGCCTTTAAAAATACTTTTGTACCTGCTGCTTTGAAAGAAAAAAATATTTCATCTTTATTGGGTGGGATGGTAAGATTAAACTGTCAAAATTAATCAGGAATGATAATGTTTGGGGTCAGAGGCAAATATTTTTCCAGTGGAAAAAAGGGCATAAAACAGTACTTGGATTCATTGAGCAGGAAGAGAAAATGTTCCGCTGAAGTCTTTATTTACTATCTATGGTAAAAATTCATGCAACTTTTTACAATCTGATCTGGTGAATCTAGCCATTTATAATCTCAAAGGATTTTTTTTATTTCAATTAAATTTTGTCAAGAACAGAAGCAAGCGATATTTTTCCATAAAAGTTGTCATTTCATTCAAAAAGGTTTTGTTAATGTATGAAAATTTCAATGACTAAAATTTGAGCATATGGGGCATTATGGCTCTAAATCTAGAATTACAACTCTTATTATAGTTTACTTACGTCAATGATGCTCAGCTCAGCATGGTATGAGTTTCTTTGAAAACTCCAAAAGCTATTCAATACATGAAGTTCACTACAATTTTCAATGATTTCATTACATTAAGTATTACTGAAATTGGCAAGCTAAATTTTTTGTGGCATTTCATGCCATGTTAGAAAATTTTTAAGGAGTGAATAGCAGGCAATAGTTAAGAATAATACAATAAATAGATTTTATTTGCTAATTGCAATTCTATCAATGCAAACAAAACCGCATGAAGAATGATGGTTGCTTCGTATTTATTCAAAACTGAGACCACGATACCAAAACACAGATTTGCACAAGAGCGCACACATATTTGCATCTTAAAATATATAAAATAATCATATGTACAGCTAATTTATAGGGAAGCAGTCGCAAGTACACGGACATCCATTTGCATGGGCCCACTCAAGTTCTGGAGTATAATTCACACCAGCAAAAGGCTGAGCTCTGAGGCCCCTACATACAGCCAAGGACCACATACCCCAGCCGCTGCCCTCCGAAATGGCCCACTTCAAAGATTCCAGTCTCCAGCACATAAAGCTTAGGAATTTGGGCCTAGAGAGAGAACTGAGGGGGGGCAGAGGGGCACTTGATCTCTGTGCAGTGATTGCAATTGCATGGAATCCCACTGGCCAGGGTGCCCCCTGTTGACGGAGCCATTTTACCATTGGAAGAGACTGATTTAGTCCGGCAAGCTGCAGAGATAGAGTTAGGCATGATTTAAACTAGGAAAATGCTATTCTATGAAATGAAGTGCAAGAACTGAAAAAATTTATGAAATATGGCTTAATCTTCAAAGCTTTCATAGAAAATAAGTTGCACTTTCAATCTATACCATTTGAAAAGACATTTGTACCATTTCAACTACTAAATCTTATAAATTATATCTACATATAAACTTCGGATACAACAAATCTGTCTGGACAACCAAATTTATTTCTTTTGTTTCAAGTTTACTGTATGCATCTAATTTTTTACAGCTCAGTTCAAGGCTCAATGTATAGATATATTTATATGTAACCTACATTTTTAAGGAACAGATTGCAAATCTATTTAACGGTATAAATTTGTTGTATTTAAATTTTACTGCATATATGTAAATGGGATGTCCATATCACACAACTTTTATGGGGCAAAAAGACGAATAAAGTGGATTTTTAGGAGCTTGAAGAAATAGGCATTAGCAACAAAACGTATTTAAAAGTGCCATGCACAATAAATTTTTCTGTCTTTTCTCAATTTATATATATATAGCTAATGTACATATAAATTATGGTAAAAATAAGAAGGATTTTTTCATTCCATTCAATCTCATTGACTTTTACATTTAATGTAATTGACTAAGACTCGTCTTTGAGGTTTGTGCAAGAATAAGTTCACTTAACAGCAACTATAGAATCACTTGTGCATGGAACCTTTGTGTGTCAATCAAATAATCGCAGGATTACTGCCTTGCTTTCATGGAGATTTGCATGAATCATTTAAAGGCGCATTCCAAACTTGAACTTTCAATATTTCCCCTGGCTTTGTTTATCAGAGTAAGCTAATTTAAAATCTATTCATATCCTCATTCTATAAACATATAGCCAAAAAAACTATTACTACAAAAGGGTAATCAGGATGCAACCTTTTCTCAAATCAAGACTTTGAATAATTTGATGTTTATGAATCGATCATCCAAAGCAGCTCTACTGCATTACCTGGAATTTTTATGTAGATTCAAGTCAAGAGTATTCCAAAGAATGCTAGCTTTCTACTTCTAAATTTGATGACATGTTTGAATATATATATATATATATGTATTCTCATTATCTATTTGTCGGAATTTTATCAAAAAGTAGGTTTCAAGGGTAAACTTTAATTTGCCTCAAAGAATCAAAACTTAGAATGCTTCTTTTACAATATTTCTATGAGGCCACAGCAACTTATTTTGTTCAAGATACCTAATTGACTAACTTTTGATTCGAAATCGACTTTATTGTTGAGGTAATAGTATCTAAAAAAATTTTTAGCAACCTACCAACCAACCAACTGACTTTTGTCCCTATTTTTCGTTTAGAAGAATGAATAATATGACATAGCATGAAAATAAAAAAGTATAAACAAGGAGTCGAGTAGTACCTGTAACATAGCTCTCATATCATTAGACTCCCAGCTCCCTTCTCCTCTTTCTTTAAGCCAGCGAAGAAGCTCCACAGAACCTCCAAAAGTTGCATCAATACATGCAGACGAGCCTATTTCGCAGTTACCACCGTTTGGATCCACCAACCACATAAATACCTCAAAATAACCTACAAAAAGACAGCAGGATATTGCATTTATCATTTCTATAAATGCTTTCAATTCTCTATAAGAATTGAATTCAAGAGGCTCATAAAGACACTTATATCCATTTTTTTATATTACAAGAGAGATATATATGACAAGCTATAAAAATATTTTAAAACAATCTTCCACGTAAATATTTATATTCATATGTCATAGAGACCATTGCTCGTAAAAAATTTAGAAATTTTAAAGACAAATTTTTAGAAAAGGTAATGCAAAACTCCGATTTTAGGAAATGACAACAATAATAGTGTGCTTTTCACTAACCTGCTTGTGCAGCTGCTCCAAGTGCTGTCGTCCCAAAGTCAATAATGGGTTGCGTTTTCAACCATTGGAGTGTACCCAACTTCCCTCCGGAGGCAGCTGCATGACTCAGCTGCTCATCAACTAATGCACCAACACTAGCCAACCATTTCAGTACATCCGTCTGTCCAGCTAATGCTGCACTATTACTCACGTAACAGTTCTCGCTGCTCCATCGAAGTTCGGGTTTGTTCCATAGCCAATTTAGTATATCTATGTGACCACTAGAGGCTGCCGTCTGCGCTACTCGATTTTTGGACCATTTACAGCCCTCATCTTCAATCATCCATTGTAAAAGTTCAAGACGCCCGGCAGAACATGCACCTCTACTTATCTCTTCATGCCATGTTATTCCGCGTGACTTCAACCAACGAAGCATACAGGCAGAAGCATAGGTTCCAGCAAGAAGAGGAAATGCCTGGTCATTCTCATCACTCATCAATCGAATAATATCAAGACCGTATTTGGAAGCGTATTCAAGACAAGAAGAAGAAGAAAGTGCATTTTTATAAAACGTGAGTGTACATTCAGGCCATGGCCCTCGAATCTCCTTAAAGTATGCCTCTCGCCATCGTTTCGATACGCTCGCAACGTAAATGTAATGACCGACACTTAGATAAGACAGAGTATGGGACAATATCACGTCATGGCTTATCAATGGGCAAGTACCAGAGAAATCCGAATCGAGCTTAATTTTTGAACATGTTGACCAGGCAGATTCGTTATGAGAAAATAATCTCTTTCTATCATTACAATCCATGCGAGTTGCTAAGACTTGTGAGGGCAAATACTAAGAAGCTCTCGTGTTGAAGCTATTATAGCACGGAATCTATCCAGGTTGCTGGGAGGTGAAAGGATTATTAAGAGTTAAGGCGGTTGCAATAAGTTCGGACGAATTTTTGAATAAAACTAGTGTGCCACAAGAGCAGGAAATACCCTCTTTTTTCGAAACTATCTAATTTTCTCGTTTTCTAGCCATTTAGCCGCTTTGGAGCACTATACCCTGGAGTTTAAAAGATTTCCTAAGCTATGAACCTATTCGCTTTATTTCCATCAAATTCAATAAAGGAATTTAATTTTTGTCAGGCAGTGACGGTTCCTTAGAAACACATTCGGATTTGAATAAAAATCCTTTTTATTGGATTTGAAGAATCCTTTTCATTAGATTCGGAATCATATCCATATTATATTTCAAAACGGATATGAAAGTCGGTGTCGGACTTGCCCAGAAATTTTTTAGCAAACCCCAATTTGGATTCGGATATGTCCAAATTTTTTTAAATGAATCCTATATCCAGATTGAGGTACAATCATATTTCTCATCTCTATCTTTTTTTCATTTGCTCATTGAAATCTGGATTCCTATGAACAATTCGTAAAATTGGAATTTGGGTCTATATGTGTTTTTCACAATGAAACCTAGATTTGGATTCATATTCACCCATATTTTGTCGAAAAAATAATGATTCAGATTTGGATCCATTCAGAATTTTGGAATCTGCACCAAGCCCTCCCTTTTCCATTAGAATTTTGAGCAATGCTGCACGTATACCAAAATCATGTGTTATCGAGCTCTCATGAGATAACAGATATCAACAAAAATACTAAAGAAAAAAATTATACCAATCAATCGTTCAAGATAATTGCAACAGATTATTTACAAGAATATTTAGAAGAAAATACATAAAAATTAAGTTACTTTAGATCAAGAAAAAACTTGCTCAATAGTGCTCCCAAGAGCTGAAGAAAATTTTCTTTGGAATTTTTGCACATTATTTTCATCAGTACCTTCAAATCCAATAGGATTTAAGCCTCATTTTCAGGTTGTGGTGAATCTAAACTAGATAAGATTTAGCCCAAGTACATTTTGAACAAATCTGAAAGTGTAAAATCTATTAAAAGAAGGTTAACAGTACATTCCGATGGCATATAAATATGCTTGTAATCAAAAACATTTAACACTCAGTTTTGATGATCTACCAAAAATATTGTCCAAATGTTAGGAAAATAAAAACACAAATAACATAAAAACAGAAGTAGTATTTAATATTAATCTACATGTGTTGCTGAAAGTGAGATAACTTTCGCAACACACAAAACATAGTAGCATGAACTTGGTTTAGTTCTCTGAAGTATCTTGGAACTGAAACTGAAATCAAACTAAAATCAAGCTGACAACTGAAACCAAGCTGAAACCAAACTGAAACCGAACTGGAACCAAAATCAAAACATCAACAAACTATACTGCAGCTACAGAATAGAATTAACTTCTTTAAGTGTTAATTCCTGACACCAAAGCTTTAGAGTGAAACAACTCAAATAATGCACTTCTAATAAAGATGAAAATGATGACCAATTTCAATCATAATGGATGTATTGCAATGTTTAGTTCTGCATTGCAGTTTGGGTACTAACTAAGAACATAAAATTCAGGCAAGTGATAGTTTTATCAGGTGTGCATCCAGTGACATAGAAATGAATATTTTTGTATGCATATGAATAGGTACTGATATGCTATTAGGAATTAAATAGTCAAACACAAGAAGAAACAGACAAGAATTGATGGAGATACTTTGCACTTAGTAATTTGCATTGATAGAAATAAGAACACTTGATCAATGCAATAAAAATACATGTAAGCTGATTATTTAAAATATATGACTCTCCTTGAACTTCTACTTATGTGACTCTCCTTGAACTTCTACTGATGTGGCTCTCCTTGAACTTCTACTGATGTAACTCTCCTTAAATCTAGAATTGTACAAATCCTCTTGAATTGTATAGTTGCACAAATCTTCCTAAATTGTACTGCAGCTACAAATGGAATTAACACTTTAGGAAGTTAATTCCTAACATATGCCTGTATGTATTGGTAGTGTATGTACATATTAGCAAATTTGTGTATGTACATATTAGTTTGCATTTCTATGAACTAAAAGTTTATTTGCCATCATTTTTATATATTTAATCAAAAAGCTTGAAGAAATAATTTATGCCATTTACAAGCAAAATTGTCAGAAACATGAAACACAACAAAGCACAAGAAACTGTGGTAGAAATATGTGTATTTATCATGCACTACTTGTGTTGATAGAAGTGAGCTAACTTCATCAACACAACAAACTACAAAGCCCTACTAGAATCTGTGTAGCCAATTTATTTGGAACATCATAAATGAACACTGGCTGCAGCTATAAAAACAGAATTAATCCCTAAGGGAGTTAATTCCTAACAAAAATGTTCTTCTTTTAACATTCCTAAACCATTGTGCTGTTAGGATTCTTGGGTGAATGTATACCTAAGTATGATAATATTTGGAAGCATCGGGATTTGAACCCAAGACCTTTGTGCTACTAATCGATTTTCGTACCGTTGAACCATCAACTCCCAAGAGGTAGGGGGCTTTAGGGGTGCTAGTATCTGGGGACAGGGCAGATATCCTGACACCCTCCCGTGCGATGTTGCTAGATACTAGTGCCGTACTATCATTCCAGAGGCCTTGTTTGTTTTGTAGGACTGTGTTAGGAAAATACAAACACAACAAATAACATAAAAACAGAAATAGTATTTGATATTAATCTACATGTGTTGCTGAAAGTGAGATAAATTTTGCAGCACACAAAACTTAGTAGCATGAAGAACAGGGTTCAGTTCTCTGATGTATCTTGGAACTGAAACTGAAACCAAACTGAAGCCAAGCTGAAACCAAACTGAAACCAAACTGAAACCGAACTAAAACCGAACTGAAACCGAACTGAAACCGAACTGAAACCAAAACAAATTATACCGCAGCTACAGAATAGAATTAACTCCCTTAGGTGTTAATTCCTAACAGACTGGGCTACTATTTTGTGGTTGACACGGGTAGGAGACTGGTGTCCTGTTCTGTGAGCCTGTGTTGCTCCGCAAGCGGGGTCCGCTTGAAGACGGAGCCAAGGCGTGGACTGCAATGCATGTACTTTGGTATATTTGTATAAGGTCATTGGAGACTGCAGACCGTGCTACCCTTTGCTTCCACCATGTTAGGATTCTTAGCTATACATTCACCCAAGAATCCTAGCATGTGCACTATACTTGACTTTCCTTACAGTTTATTTCAATATCAGTATCAATTATTTAAAATTTTGATCCAGCTTTGGAAACATGTATTTTGTTTTTAGAATCATTAAATTTGTTTGTCATTTAATCAATCTTTAGCAGCAAATATTTTATTGGTCACAAAAATTAAATTACCACTAAGTTTGCTAGCATTTGTAATAATTCATCGTGAGCTAATAAATAAATGTGTACTAATGTCTTGTTCCAAACCTAAAGTTAATTTATAGCAATAAGATTTTCACAGTTTCTGAAGTTTTGAAAGGTTTGCAAGAAAATTTGGTTAGAAGAACCTTCATGTAAAACAAAGATTTGGACATCAAAGCATGTTTTTTGTTAGCTAAATATCACTCAGTCACCACATTATTGTTATCTAAGTGGTTATTAATACAGTATTAGTTTAAAAGTTCAAGGTTTCTTTAATAGTTTGGTAAGCCTATGTGTATTAGGAAACAACAATCTTTTCAAATAGCCCTGACACTTGTCTTGAAGTATGAATCAGTCCTATTTAGTATTACAATATGAAACCTATTCATATGAATATAAGAACATGGTGTTCTTTATCAAATTAAGTATATACATATGTAGCTCTCTACCAAGATATTTGTCAGTCCTGCTCTTTATAAATTATTATGGCATAACTGCTCAACTATGTTTGCCTATTTTTCAGTTAAGTTTTACCTATACTTTTTCTTACCTTTTACCTCTTTTACCACATTGCCCCTATTATCCCAATTGTGCCTTAATACCAATCCTTTATGTCAATATCTTTGTTATAATCCTATAATGGGTTCATTTGTTTTACACCCTTACATAATACCACGTCATATTCCTCATGGTTCTGTGGAAACTTCACTTCTTTTTCACTTATACATGTTCCATGTCATAATACCTCTCCAACTATGATCAGATTCACAAATTTCACTTCATCTTCTATCATTATACTTCAAACTCCACCTGTAATTAATTGGATACTATTCTAGAATTGTCATCAATCCCATAGCTCCGCTTTATTTGGCTTATCCTTTGATTGCCCCACTTAATTTCTACCAAAGTTAATTTCAAAGGATGCTTCAACTAATTCTGAAATAACCACAAGCCAGCTAATGAAACATTATGGGCTTACTCATGGAGTAAAAGATTTAGCAAGATTTACCAGAGAGCCAGTTTCAAGGGAACTTAAAGAGGGTATACTGCCAGAGCTAGCAGCAAAATAGTTATTTATTCAGTTCTGTATTTTGTTCATTCTTCTCAAATTTAGTATACTTTATATTTTTATTGAATCTTTTTGCTTTGCTGTTTGTTTGCCCTTTGCTATACATTGGAATCCACCCCATCTACTGAGCCACATTGTCCATATAAAGGTACAACTAGTATATTATGAAACCAAATCTTTCTTCTTCAATCCCAATACTCTCTTCAAGTGAAACAACACAATGATATCCTTGGGTAAAAATGGCAGCTATACTTTACTATTTTTATGAAATAGTTTTTAAATTAAACATAAACTAATAACAAAGCATTCCATAATGCTAAAAAGTTACCTTATGCTGAAAAATTGGATATCATTAATCTGAGTTACTATTCAAGTAACTATTTTACTATTTTTAAAATATACTTGCTTGCCATATTTGTAATAATGATTCCATCACATATTTAACTACTTTGAAGAACAACTCAGAACTAGAATTGATATTAGTTCACCAAATTTAGTCCACTTAACTGTTTTAAAACTAACTTCATAAAAAAGAACCAAGTTTTGCTGAAGAGCATGAATTCTCCTGAAATTTTCTGCATTCAAACTTACCGCTTCATGTCTTCAAACTTACCGCTTTACGTCTTCAAACTTTAATTGTACCCACCAGAAAAAGATATCAAAATCTTTCAAAATAATCTGCATATTTTTTTTGTGTTAACATTACCAATTTCAGCTTTCTGACTTTTTTTCTATGCAGACTTTCAAAACCTCCCCCATCTGACTTCCATTCTTGCTAAATTAAAAATAATAATTATGAAAAATATTATTTTTATAAAAACTCATTTAAACTTTTTTGTAACATTTGGAAGTCAAACAGATTCTACAATGATATCAGTTGTTGTTCTCAACATTTTTATCTTCATTAGCAAAAACATGAAAGAGATTTGTCAAATTTCTGAGTTGGCACTATAAATCATTCAGTCAACTTAAGTATTTTGGAGAAATTTTGGAGTTGAATTTGAAGAAACTAGTTGCTCATAGCATATATTTGTTTCTAGATAAAAACTTATTTTATAAGTGACCTAAAATTTACTCAGTTTTTGTTGAAAATACTAGTTAAGTATATTTTTTTATTATACTACAAGACTAGCTGATAAAACCCTTGTCAATGGCAGCAAATAAAAAGCTCTTTGACTATAGGCTGCAATTGAACAATAACTCAATTGAAGTTTATCTTTTCACCAAATATTTTATGTTTGCTAGTACATTGGCTAATGAAATTGACAACCAAAATGAATGCTGCAACTGAAAGTTTCTGTTGGATAAGGTGGATTATAGTTAAGGGTAGACTTAGGATAACTGAGAAACTTTAATGAAGCATTTTGTTCTCATTATGTGTGGAGTCCTGTAATACAACAGAAACTAGGAACAGGTCATACAGTATATGCTACCGTGTTGCTAGAAGTGAACTCTAGCAATGCATGACAGAGAAATATTCAATTGTGTGATGGACCATTAACAATTGCACTGTGGCACAATTCAGTTGGCTAAAGCTAGAACATGATGTCAGCAGATAGAATTCTTAATAATATGAATTAAGAGTTTTCAACAGAAACTATAATGTAACTAACATAAAAATAGGATTAACCATAACCTGTTCATTCCTAACAAGTCCTATCGAATATGTATCTTGATCACCAATATGAAAGGATTCGAAATTGCAATGCATACAAATTTAATAATAATATAATCAAATAGTTGTTACTATTACAACTAAATATTTCTTTTGGCAATTAATCTTTACTTTTATTAGCTTAGCTAATATCCCGCAGTTCATTCTGATTGATATTGTTAAGTACAAGAGTAAAACTTTACAAGACCTAAAATGAAAAGCTGCTAAATTCAAGTAATGCATTGGATTTCTGTAGTTTGTACAAAAATGATACCAGATTTATCTAATAGCGGATGCCAGGGTGTTGTTGAACACATTCATAACCACCACTGGAGCAAGAAAGTGTTAGGAATGTAACACGTAACATAAACACAAGAAATCTGTGAAAGATTGCGTAAAATATTACATCCTAAATTGTGTTGACAGAAATGAGATAACTTCAACACAACAAAATATCATTTACTGAAACTTGTTCTCATAATCAGAACTGAAACTTCAACATGGTATCAGAAGAAATGTACCGCAGCTACAGAATAGAGTTAACCCCCTTAGAGGCTAATTCCTTACAGAAAGGGGCAAGGATAACCAATGACAGTGTTTAAGTGTAAAGCCAAACCAATTGATTAGAAGTATCATATAAATTTTAAAAAGCCATGGCTAGACCAGCTTTTTGCAACTATCTAGGTGTGCAATAATTGTCTTACTCAGCTGACTTACATTTATGTGCATATAGTTTTGGCTTGCCTGCACAAACTTCTAATCCTCTGGAAATGGTACCAAATTGCATGAGCACTGGAATATATATATTCAGCACTTTAGTTTATGAAATCCAAGAAATAGCTGATTATATTTCATTACTTCATTATATTGAAAGCAGTGGCTTCAGTTTTGTGGATAGTTGATGGATTCTTTCCCAAGCAATGATCAATTGAATTAGATTGCTTAGAAATTATATGAAAAAAGTCTTGTCGAAAATATTTTTATTTTGCTCTAGCTGGAATAGAACTCAAAGAAAAATATGTTAAATTTTAATATAAATGCCTGAAATTCTATCTAGCAAAGATGAATACTTCATCATTAAATAATAACTATTTAAAAGTAATAGTTATATTATAATATAGAACTTTGATTGCATTTTTTTGCCTTTTTAAAATAAAAGCAAACTTAAACCAGTTTATAAAACTAGGTAAAAAATTTAATTTGTACTTGGTAATGATGTCACAAGTATTTCAGTGTAGGAAAACACAGTATGAAAATGAATCAAAGCACATATTGCTATATTTCAATATCTTGCTTGGTCATTTTTTTCAAAAGCATTTATTGCATTTAAATTTGCTTCATTGAATAAGACCTCACAAGTTAAAGTACTGGTACCATAAAGAATTCAATCAATCAAATTCTTAAAGCTGCTATTAAAATGCAAAGTAAAATTTATCTTTATAGAAGTATTTTTAAATTTTAAGTGCAGACAAAGTCAAGTAAACTGGAGGGACAAGATACTCTGTTAGACGTACTATCTTTTTGCAACCAGGTACAATTTTATGCATAAAAATTAAATTCATTGCAAGCTAAAAGGTACATTTTTAAAAGTATTTAAATAGAGTGCATGAAGTAAGTATGATCTGTAGAAAAGAATATCGATTCATTTATTGGTAATGGAATAATAATGAAGACTGCTGAAACTACTTTAACTCCCTTCACTTTTGTTTAGTAATCTAAAAAAACATTAGCCACTTGCCTTGTTTGTTACAGCATTGACACTATAGATCTTTTGTATTATATGAAATTATAAAGTTTAACCAATTGAGTCCAAATTTGGCTCCAAGAGACAGGCAATAGTTTCTCTTCGTTGGTTTAGGTCAGAAACATTTAAAAACTTTTTAAATTAGATATGTGTCATTGACCAAACTAATGAAACAGAACAATGTAAGTCTCTTAACAGGCTAGGTAGCTCCACCAACTGCTGGTGCAGAAAAGATCAACTTTTAGACTTTTACTTCTGTAAGCTATACCAGAAATAACAAACTAACTATCATCTCTGAGATTATTGTCTTCTATAAATCAGAATGTTTTTGATAGATTTATCATACAACTTCACTTATTTCAAATACTTGATAATATTTGGTCACTTTAATAGAATGCTCTCAAGAAGTCTGAGATCATCTAAAAGGGCCATCTTGTTGACAAACCATTCCTGCACATATTTTATAGGAATTAGGCAGAGATAGACTTACTGGACCCTACATAGAATAAGTGGGTTGGTATAGATCCCAAATATTTCTTTGCTAAATAATGATCTATTTGCACCATGTTTTTTGTTTGTAAGTATGCATTTGTTCAATTTTCATTTGTATTTGCTGAAAATTGTTTAAACTTAAAAATTGCATATCTAGTAATGTGTTGACAAGATTCACTTGCATTAGCACATGAAGTAAGCTGATTGATAAACTGTTACACGTGTTTCTATCCTGCATCTTTGTTTCTCTGTTTAACCTTTGAATTATGCATGCTAAAGTTATAGCAATTTTTTACAGTTTAAAATGAACAGTTGAAATTATCTATTTGTCATTTAGGCATTTTGATCATTACATGTAAGCAAGAAATTACAAGGCTGAAGTATGACAAAATTCTTAGATATGTATGCATGAAAAATATAATGTTTGGTGGAGGGGGAAAGCTATTACAAGAAGTCTACAAGTATCATAGAAAGAGAGGAAACTATCTAAAACTTTGTGTTGTACATCTACAACTTGACATTGTATACATTTCTGCACAATATATAATTAAATAAACATTTCTCTCATTTCCCGAGCAGTATCAAACTTATGCTTCTGCAGTAATAATAAGTGCATTAAATTTGCATGAAAAGATCAGCACTCAACAGGCTGAGTTTTTAGTGTTAAAAAGTGAATAGAAATGAATTTAAGTTTTCTAAAAGTATGATATCATCTTCTTTACTTGTACTAAAGAGACTTTAAAATCATTGTAGACTTCTATCAGAATCATTACCTTATTTGAATAATTGAGACTTGCTATTTACCTAACCCAAAGTCATTATATCTTTCAGTCTTATTTGTTGTATACATACTAGAAGTGAACAATGCAGTACAAGATTTAAAGATCCTAAGATAGAAAAGCCATCATAACCAAGAAAAATCAAGCTGCCTTTCAAACAGGGGAAAACTGCCCAAGTATCATAAGTCTATCTATAGTGAGTACAAATACTACTTGATTTATACCTCTTCAAAGTGTAAAATAACTATCACCATGATATAACGGTAAAAGAGTAGAGTGTTAGAAATATGAAACACAGCAGAACACAAGAAACTGTGACAGAAATGTGTAAATTTATCATGCGCTAGATACATTGATAAAAGTAAGCTAACTTTATCAACCTAACAAAGTAAATAATCCTACTGGTATCTGTGTGGCCAATTTACTTGTAATGTCATAAATAAAAGCTAACCGCAGCTATAAAAATAGATTTAATCCCCAAGGGAGTTGATTCCTAATAGAAATATGTTAAAAAAAAGAAACTTTAATCATAGAAAATTTTCGAAAGTTGCAAAAGGTCAAAAATATACTTTGATGGCTTTTCATCTTAATGTTTTATTTTAAAATTTTGTTCGTTGCAAAGCCAGTTTTCAGAATAATTTTGAAATGTTGAAGGTGTAAGGAGTTAACCCCTAAGGGACTTAATTCTGTTCTGTAGCTGCGGTACGTTTCTTCTGATACCATGTTGAAGTTCCAGTTTAGATCATGAGAGCAAGTTTCAGTAAGTGATATTTTGCTGTGTTGATAGAAGTGGTAACTTCTATCAACACAATTTAGGATGTAGTAATATACGTATTCTGTCACAGATTTCTTGTGTTTATGTTGCGTGTTACATACTTAACAGAAGGTGTCTGTATAGAAGGCTAGTGCTTGAATAATACTGTGAAATTGACCTACTTTTAATTAACTCTAAGAAATAGCTCTAGATATCATGCAATGCACAAAGTTTTCATACTTGTCTGGTCAAGGCTTGTTTATGATCTTTACTCTTGGACAAAATGATTACATTGGGTGCTCAGCCATTACAACAATATTGCAAATGCATACACATGATGATAGTAAAACAATACTTGGCAGACAGTTAAGAATTTGAAATCTTTCTTGCGCAATGAGGTTCTAAAATGATAAGGTAGGGTAACTGTCCCTTGTTAATGGTGCTTGAGAACATGCATTAAGTGACTGTTTGGAAGAATAGAACAAATGTTGTTATTTGTATCCTGTGAAATATTTAATTTCAAACAGATGCTATTGCTGGCAGTACTACGTGTACTAAAAAAAATGTTTCCAATAAAGTAATTTCCAGATTTGTAGAAGCAACAGATAACCACAAAGTGGCACAAGTTTTTAAAGTTTAATGGCATTTTTGTATCTATGTTTCCACTAAGACTTAGCATATTATACAGGCTGCTGGAAAATCTATCTATCAATATGTTGCAGATGGTAATCCTTTATTGCAAGAATCATATATCACACTTTTGTATGGAAAATTAGTGATAAGTTTGTTACATGAGCAAGAATAGTAAAAAAAGTTGGAAATTTCCACAAAATTTGTCTCTTGTCCATTTAAATCATCTTAAAAATCTATCAAATCTGTAGCTCTTTACCTAGCCCTGATATTTTCCAAAAAAACTGGCAGCTGCACATTAAATTTGGTATTAATCCATTTGTTATGGGACATCACTATTCTATTTATATTTTGTAACTTTTTATTCGGGTCTGCAACACAGATAGATATAATTAAAGCTGATGTTCTCATTGTTTATTGCACTCTTGAAGCTAAATGCCTCTGAAAAATGATGCATAACAATGCAAAATCTCAGCGATATGTTTTATAATTTTGAAGCATTTTTTCTACTCAGCAATGTTATAAATTGACAGATACTTTTTGGTCAATCTGGTTTGTTATCTTTCAATCTGATTCATGAAATTTTACATTCAAGTAGACAATTTTTCTTCATTGCATCTAAATCCATTCATATAAAATAAACATTAATCTGAAATGACTTCTATGCATACAATAATAAGGATAAGGTCAATTACTTTCCTAAACTTTAAATTTTAAACTATACAGCATTGTTTCATTTTATAATGTTTTCATTACTTGCTGAAGTTTTAGAATAGCACAAAAATTTAATGCTTGCCAAGCCACCTTAAAATACTTTGTTTCGTTGCAATTTAGTATTATTTACGTATGTACATAAATGTTACATTTTTTTCCCTCCATAACACACTTTTAGATCCTACAAAGTTCTAAATATATACATCTTTACTTGTTCAATTGCTTGTTTAACTAATATCACTTTTAATTCATTTGTATATACCTACATGTCTACATCAATATGTATAAATAAATATGCTACGACAGTTTTGTTACATATGTCAGGTATACACTAACAAAAAAACAATAAAAAGATTGACAAGCTGAAAGTAGATGCAATATAAAGAAATCAGACAAGAACAAAAACCTAGGAGCTGGACAAGGGAAAAAAAGAAAATAATTAGAAATTCATCAAAATATACAATAATACTCCATATCTCTCTCTCTCTTTCTCTTTCTCTTTAGATAAAAACTGCCTGTCCAACATTCCTAGAACTTCCCACAAAAAAATTCATACAAACAACAGATTGCTCCTAAAGTAAGTCTTTTAAAATCTCATGAAGTTTTAAGCATAAACATAAGTCTCAAGTACTTCTTCAGCAAATGCATGAACTCTTTACAGCATATTTTTCATGATTAAA